>VCMS01000006.1:529953-542291 GCA_022539475.1 Gracilaria domingensis
AAAATAAAGTAGTGTTTCTGGACTCGAGAATTATAGATCTGTTTTTGTCACCGAAACTGAAATACGCACCAAAAAGTGTCCAAGAAAAAAAGCTGAAGACCAGAAAAGTTGAAATATCCAAAAAACCATTTGAAAAAAAGCAAAAAGCCGGCACTAATATGAGGCGAGAGAAAAAAATTAAGAAGAAACAACCAACTTCGAAAAGAAGTATTCAAAGGATGTAAATCCGTACCGGAAGAAAGGACAATAAAAACAAAAAGGAGAAACGTTAAGGAATTAAAAATTATTTGAAATTTGCACATGGAGGAAAAATGAAAATACGTTGCGGAACATGAATATGGTCCCATCGTCTTTAGTATAGACTAAGGTCCCCGAGCAGATTGCGCAGAAAAGGAGACGAAGCTTGGTCATGCGTCTTGGAGAGCGGCGGAATTACGGCGCGGGTTTGGTGGTAGTCTTTCTCGGTACCGTTTGCGAACGTATGCCGTACTTGGAACTTCAACATAACAAAGGGATCCCTTATAGAATCGTTTATAGATTTCAGAGCCTAAGGCTTATGAGCCCATACCTCCTTCAGTGGATCTCACTAGCATCAATTAAGAAAACCACACTTGTTCCACCCCCTTCCGCATAATCCTCTCCTCACTCCGATCCCTCATGATTGCAGTCCGTGGACTCTTCCATACCGGCAATGGGAGCCCTGTCCTCCTCCTTCACGTCCCAGCTGAACGCACCCTCCAGCCTGCGGCGTTTTGCGCTCCAGTCTCCGTCCATCCATTGCACCTTCCTTTCCATTCCGGGCTTGGCCAATAAACTGCCTTCGACAGTACCGCAAACCGACAAGGTCGAGCAAACTATATTCTCTCCGAAAACCATGATAAATGATGGGTTGGAAACCCTCGAATTATGTGCCACCACGAACACAAACCAATGTCTTCGTTCGAAGGACGATTGGTTTGCCAGGTCATTACTTACGGTATTCATTGTGGCTCAGAACGGATACCTTCAAAGGGATTCACGTGAATTTGGACCTGCGAGTCGTCTGGATGTCATTCTATTGGCCGAATATAGCTCCTATTCTCGCCCACGTCTCGTCGCCAATCGACGAGGTTGAAAGTTCGCACCAGGTTCGTACCCTAAGGGCAAGTCTACGGACATGGTGAGACCGTCGATGAGGGAGGTGGCGAGAACCTTTTGATGATAAGAAGTGGTGAACCTGACAAAGACCACGCCAGGATCTATTGTGTTGGATGTGAAGGTTCTTAGCAGTTGCAGTATGTGGAGGTCGAGATCGCCTCAATCCAAAAAGCCAGAAGACAGTAAGAAGAAGTTGTTTGATTGTATGGTGAGGCTGGAGAATAGGATAGAAGATGAGGAAGAGTTCATGGTGCGGAGCGAAGATAAAGGGAAGGAGGAGTTAACGGTGCACAGATCGAAGAGAAAATCGCGCGGGCGGAAACGATCATAGGAAGAGTTGGACGACTTTGTGCTAGAAGAGAAGCTTGCCGTGGTTCGTCGTCGAAACGCTCGCAATTGAAGACTGAAACAAGAATAAAGAACATTTATAGATGTTTGCGTATGTATGATACGTGCCTAATAAGACCTCTCTCTCTCTCTCTCTCTCTGAATCATTCATGATCAACGTCTCTTCCTCATATGCAGTCCGCAGTCAGGAGAGATGTTCAGCTCATGTTAGGTCAAGTACACAAGAGTCTGGTGAGCTCTTTTGCTGTTGCTTCATATTCTTCACACCCTCGTACATCAACATATTTCTGCACTTTTGATGCCGTGGTATTCAAATGTCGAGCCACGGAAGAAAGGAACCTTCCTTCCGAACAACTTGCCATGACCAATTTCTTACGAAATCCTGACACAAGGCATCTAACGCCGTTTACCCTCAAATTTCTCAGACTGACGCCAGAAGCTAACTGGCAGTTCTTGGAAACGAACTTTCGAAACTAGTACGCTATAGAACAGGACTACATAGGCTCACCCGTTTACTTGTGAACTATCAACTTCCTGGAAAATCCTGTACGTGTAGAGGCCTTCTTCCCTAACGAAGCCATTTTTATCTAATGCGCAACAGATACATGAAAGCGAACGTACTTGAGTGGAAGTGCTGGGAGCGCTACCATGTGGTGTCCCAAAGTCTGCGTTCGTCTCCCAAGAAGCGTTACGAGTTGCAAACATCCAGTCCTACATGCATTCGCCAAAACTTCTTCAAAAGTCGTTCGGCATGCGACTTCTATCTTCGAAATTGCCAACGGACACTGTCCAGCGGAGCACACTATAATTAACGCCGAGAACGCTGGGGACCAACTCGAGACAAAAGCTATTGGTTTGTCAACGCTCCCGTTCTATGTCACTAAGTAATACTGAAATATCAGTTCATCCAATTTCGCTAAACTAAATTGGAAACAGCGCTTAATTAAGAGAGATCCATGTGGAAGAAGACTCGACTGCGAATTTAGAGTACCGGGCCCATCGATGTTCCCATTCGCGTTGATGATGATGTGCAAGTACTGTGAAATTCTCGCAACCCATTGTGTCATCCTGACGTTCGTAATGAATTCAGGAGCCAACATGCAGAATTTTATCGGATGCTGCGCCATCAGCCTTGTGTTAAACGGGAGTGAGCTTCCATATGAAAATTGATGAAGCGCTCCACCACGCCAAAATGTGACACGCACTCAAAGAGGGCATTCAAGTTATACACATCGTGTTTGTGGCACACTCCCTGAGGCTCCAAAACGCCTCAAGTACTGAGACAGCGTGTTGTATAACCTCCGAAAACCCTCACTTTCGCCGAAAACAGGCCGTTTCTTAGGCCCAAAAAACGTCTTATGAATCGTGTTCAAAGCCAAACAATTCTCTTTCGTTGCCTTCGAACCACGATATGTTTTCTCCTCCTTCCAGGTTCCGGAACGACTTGAGAACCTTGCATCACTCGTGCCGAAGAAAGTAGGATCCTTACGAGCTATGACTTCTAGGTTTCGCTCCCACAAAAGCTTCACCGGCTCCGTAGATTTTTCAGATCCGTACTTAGTTCCTTCATCAGAAGCAATCTACGCGTTCTGCAAACTTGAACAATCTCTTGAAGAACGACCCTTCACAGAGTTCAGGGACCACGGTGCGGGAACCAGCTTTTCAGGCTTCCTCTTCCCATCATCATTTCGTCTGATGGTGGCCCTCGTAACACCACTAGTGCAAGAAACCGACTTATAGCAACCCCTCCTTGGTGGTATTGATGCTCCAGACTGTGAACCTTCGACGGTAGGCTTGAAGCGGTCCCTAGTCAACTTGTGGTGAGCCACTCCACACGGGATTGATTCAGTTGATCGCGCTTTATTTCGTGTGGTACACATGCCACGATACATCATGAGAATGATTCTCCAAAACAGGTGAACAGCGCCAGTGAGAACAAGAGAGATACAAAGCGTCAGATCATAGTCATTCGAATACTGTCGGGGCCAACGCGCCGAGCAATTGCTCAAGCTCTACTTTTCGAGGGAAAGCTGTAGCTGAGATTGGGTCAATGCGGGGAGCCTATGCTCTCGTCCATGATTTTGCGCGAATTGTACAAGCACACACATATCCACCTGAACTCGGACTGATATGCCACGCACCGCACATGTCATCGGACCATTATAGCTCGTGCAAACCATAGGTGTGTCATGGTGACGGGGTGAGGCAAATGCGGTGAGCGAAGCGAACGCCGTGCCGAACGCAGTGATAATAATAAGGATGGCGTTGCAATAGAGGCAATTGTGCTTCGGGGAAGAAGATATGCAATGATGGGAGCACAACGTAGGGAGCGATGATGTTGGCGATGCTGCGGCCGTGGGAGGTGGGGTGCAGATGGGTTGCCAATGGCAACTTTCCGTATTGTCGGGTGAAGAGCAGCTGTGTGGAGGCTCTCCAATGGAGGGCACGTCTTTTTGGAATTGAATCAAAACAAAAAATTCGCTTTCACAGGGGCTGCTTTGATGGCCAATGACTCGTCGGTCATGGAATGATATTTCAACTCGTCGCAATTATGCTGCGTTCCCTTCTTTCATTCATTCATACCCTTGTATCTGGCACCTCTTGTAGCTTCCCCAGGGTCCGTTCTGGTTCTTTCCTGGCAAGCGGGATTGATTCGTCAGATCTTGGTACACACACAAATATGGAAAACCAGGGTATAAATGTTCCTGAATATAGGGGGATTCTGCTGCAAGTTGCCTGTCAATTCTACCCAAACGCAACATCACTAAACAACTACCTCCAAAAGCTAAATGATTATTTTTCGAAGTAGCTAAAACGCGATAAAGAATGGGCTGTAGCGACGAAACGAGTGCGATTTGGGGGCTGAAATTAGACCGAGAGGTAGATTTGTTTGGCCTCTTTCGATTGCATACGGCAAATAGGTCGTCGATGACGGAAAGAGCCGGGGGTTTTCGGGGGTTTGTACTGTGGTTTAGGGTGAGATTTGTTATTTGACGCAGTCTAAGGGTTTGGACAGGTGGCGTGAGCGTTTGTACCAATGTTTGTGGAGGTATTTAGGACCGTATTGAGATCGCTAATGGCCTTGTATCAGGCGGAAGGAGCCAATTTGTGATGGTGGGTTGGTGAGGTAGAGTATGTGCTTTTCGTGAAGACGGAGGCAAACGGATCAATCTACAAGGGTGCTCAGCAGACCGTTGTTGTTCCAGTTATCAAAAGAGTGCATTAGATAGGTGCCACGCGTCATGGAGGTGCCGTGGAAGTCGGTAAATATAGGAGAACAGGATAAACGCATTGGGCGGTGCTGGTGCGGCTTTTAGGGGCCCATATAGCACGATGCTAATGAAGCGGTTCGCCGCAGATTCATGAAGCATAGAAGTGAGGAGCTCTTCATGGTACGTGTTAGGAGTTAAGTAAAAGTTGTAGTAAGGGTTTTCTGGAGTTTGGCCGAGTGTTCAGAGACCAAATCAGCCTTCAATGCAGTTAAGGGAGCAAGACGATTAAGAACAGAAGCATTTGGTAGGAGTTCAGGGCTTCTGATGCATTGAGCAAGGCATTGAAGATGTTCGGAAACTGTTTTAGTTGAGCTGCGATTGAGGGATGTTAGTGTAGAGGAATTTATTAGTAGTAATTAGAAAAGAGTGCAGCGAGACGGCACTGAGAAGGTGAAGAGGATGCCGGGGGGACATTGGGCAGGGTTTGGTGGATTGAGTTGAAAAAGGTACAATTAAAAACTGGAAAATGTAATTAAAAAAGGCGAGAAGTAGCTAAAACGCGATAAAGAATGGGCTGTAGCGACGAAACGAGTGCGATTTGGGGGCTGAAATTAGACCGAGAGGTAGATTTGTTTGGCCTCTTTCGATTGCATACGGCAAATAGGTCGTCGATGACGGAAAGAGCCGGGGGTTTTCGGGGGTTTGTACTGTGGTTTAGGGTGAGATTTGTTATTTGACGCAGTCTAAGGGTTTGGACAGGTGGCGTGAGCGTTTGTACCAATGTTTGCGGAGGTATTTAGGACCGTATTGAGATCGCTAATGCGTCTGTGTTCTGCAAAGTGGAATATAGTCTGTTCGCTTTGGAAACTAAGCTAGTTTTGGGGCTATTTGGGGCGCGCGAGGGGGTAGCAGAGGCTGGCACTCAAAAAATTAAGAAATTTTGGAATATTAAATTCCATTTCGCGCAGTTTAGTGCTTGGGTCCCCTAGTTTTTGTAGAGGTTCTACTTCGCCGCACCACCCCATTCACTCTTTTCCGCGACCCTCTCTCAAAACTGCACTCGTGCTAGTTTGCGTTTCCATTTTCTCCCATGTTGCAATGCCAATCGCAACTCATCCCACCTCAATCATCCCATCACTTCTTCCCAGTCCACACCACCCCCGCTATTTACCCATTTCTCGCCCATCACGCGTTAATTTTGTAGAAGTCAGGTGCACAACTCTCCCCCTTCTCGTATACCCGCCTCGCCCCAAAACGGCTTCAAATCCCTCCCATCCTTCTCTCCTCCTGTCCCCTCAGAATCCCCTTCGCAGTCCGCGCTACCTCCGACGCACTCCTAAACCCAGTCACCACCGGAGCTCCCACTCCCACCCGCGGCACCTCCTCCACCACCTTCTTCATCTCCTTACGCCTCTTCTTCAGACGGCTCTTCCCATCCCCAACCCCACCACCCTTTGTCTTCGGTGTCACAGGAGACCCCTTCTGCACCGCCACCCTTCCCACACTTCCCTTCTCCGTCTTTCCCTCCACACCTCCTTTCACCGTCTCCTCTTCCACCAATCTTTGCCTCTTGCACAGCTCCTTCACCTCCTTCTCCAGCACGTCCAACCTCTCGTTCAGAACCCTATTCTCCTCCCGCAACTCTCCAACCTCCCTTCCCGCACACTCCACTATCCCATACACATGATTTCTCATCTCCACTCCCAATACCGACAACGAATTTCGCAGGCTCGAAATCGCCTCAACCGAAACACCACTACCACCCCCACTCAGCACCACACCGCCCATTTCCGTTACAATCTCCACAATTCCATCGTCCAGTTGCTCCTTCATCACCAACCCCAACATCCCCACCCTCGCCTTCATCTCCCCCACAAACCGCATCTCCCTGTCACCCTCTCCGCCCCCACTCTCTATCTGGTCTCCAACCTCTAACTGACTCAGATGCACCGCACCCCTTCTCTCCATTGCGACCCCCTCCACCTCCAATTCTACCCCCTTCTCCACCTCATCACCATCCCCTCTCCTCGCCTCACACTTCTTTCCTTCATCAGCCACTTCCTTCTTCTGCGACATCCGACCAGCCGCCGTAATCACGTCCTCTTCCCGCTTTGGTGACGGCGTCTGCGGTACCTCCTTCCCCTCCAACAGCACCCACAGCTCCTCATCCTTCACGTATCCGTTCGACATCTTCAGAAAAGAAGTAGTAGTTGGATCGAAGTTTCCGCTGCGATACAGTGCAATCGAGCTAAACTGTGCTGTCCACCCCCACTGTCCAACCACACGGGCTATATCCAGCACCATGATTGTCCCTGTTTCCCTCATCCCATTTCCCGCCAAAACATCTACTGTACACCTCCGCACCTTCCACTATTTAAGCGCCATCTCTCTGTCCCCTCTTCACATAGTCCCCACCCACCTCGCCTCGACCGGCGATATTTTTCTCTTCCACCATAACCTCACTCGATGGTTATAGCAAAACAGGAAGATATTGCCAGTGGAGGCAAGCTAGGGACTAGTGATTGTACTTAGAGTTGCTCACCCTCTGTCTCGACTGGGGGCATGTTCTTCTTCCGTCACATCCTTTGTGGGTTGTGACAAAAAAAGAATATGTCACCACTCGACACCGGATGGGTAACAATGATAGCACGTAGAGTAGTTCATCCTCCCTCTCAGCGTCCACTGGGGATATATTTATGTTCTCTCACATCCTTTCCCGGTTGTCATACAAGAGAAATACATCTCCAATGGAGACGGAGAATATAGTCGTGATAACACGTAAAGGTAACAATGTAATAAACAATAAATTTATGCTACTATCTCTAACCAACCTTTCGAAAACCTGCTATGACATGAGCTGGGTTACTCGAGCCAAAGATGGCAGATCCTGCAACTGAAATGTTTGCACCGGCCTTCACTACTCCTTTCACAGTACTCAGTCCAATACCCCCATCCACCTGTATCCCTATTCTTGCGTACAACTCCCTTGCATGTCGCACCTTGTCAAGAACACCCTCCATAAACGCCTGTCCTCTGTAGAGCAAAACGCCCTTTTGTGGGGATGCACCGAGGTGCTTTTCATAGTTTGTTGATCCGTCATCGGCTTCGACACCTCAGGTTATGAGAGGCTACTGGGGTAGTGCCCCTATTTTGGGTTATGCCTAGGAAGGGTAGTATTTCTGCACACGTGTGCCAAGTTGGCCCGATAGCGGGTGCGCCGTGGCAAGCCTGCCACGGTTGCACACCTGTAGTGTATTGGCCGGCAGCGCCGGATAGTTAGATATTTTAATTGATATTTTCAAGTGCCGTATATAAGTGGCGGCACTTGCCGCCACTGTACGGGAAGTAAACCTCAACGAGGCCTTTGGCTCTGATCTTCTTGCCGCTTGCGCACGGTCACCAGCCCCATCCTGGGGAATACCGCCGCAATTCCGGGCTGATCAACCAACCTCCGTCCCTGAGGAGTACTAATCCGTCGTCACGGCACTTTTCTTATCTGTTTTATTGTTGTCATTTCCGTCTTACGGCTTTCGCTACTCTGCCCTACATTGTAGGTTTGTTTTATTTGTCTCGGGAGTTTTCCCGCTTATCGCGAGTCAGTGCTCCGCAGTGCGGCTCGTTTGTTGATCTTTTGTCGTCCCATACCGTTGGGCTGGATACCCCCACTCGCTGTGGCTCGCCGGAACCATCCGGATACCTACGCCGATTCTACCCCTTCTACCTCCGACTGCACGCCCAGATCGGGGCCACCCGGATTTACACCCGGCTCGTGTTGGCCCTATCGGAGGGTTCTGCCGCTCGACTGCCCTTCACAGGGAGCAGGGCCTGAACACCCTGAGGTGCTCGTCCGCGACGCGGCTTGTTGTTTTCCCGTCGAGGGTTTTGCACCACATCCTCCAAATTCTGGCTCCACCGTCATCAACAATAACATGTCTACAACTCCTTCCTTCATAAGTGCTTCTACGACCTTTATAGACGTATTCGGGCGCAATCCAACTCCATTCTTTTACTTATGGCAATCCGAGTGAAGCTATAAAACCCGTTCACCTCATTTATGAAGCCAAAATGGCTCCTTTCATCCTGTATTCAAGCTCCCCGTAACTCGTACTTTACAACTACTTTACAACTCAGGTTCGAAATCAGTTTCATTCATTGCACACTTTCTACTCTTCCACCTACCTTTCATAAAACATCATCACACTTTGTGGCTTGTCGTCTCATACAAGCCCTATCATTCATTCAGTACAATCACATATCATACATTTCGCTCACTTTCACAAAGTGAACCATGTTCCCGTTCTGCGCTTCCCAACCGTTTGTACTTACGTATCACTCTTTACCCCAGCAGTTCTCCGCCCCATCTTTCCTTTTTATCGTCACACAAAAACAATCGAACACTTGCAATGAACTCCCAGTCCGACATGCCTCCGACTCCGCCTCCGAGTCCCAGATACTCTGACGTCCCTCAGGCCTCATCTCCCGCCCGAAGGACTCGGGCCGTTATTGTTGGAAGGGGGCGTATAGGTACCATGCTGGCGAACGAAGAAGATACGGTCATTTCCGCACACGAATTCTGCAGCATGGCTGCTACCTCTCATCTTTCTGATGTACCGTTACTAGTTTGTGGAAGAACGAACACTCTGGAGACCGTAATTCAGGCTTGCCCTTATTCGCTCAGAGAGAATCTCGTTTTCTTCCAGAATGGAGACATCATACCATTGCTTTCGAAGCTCGGTGTGGACAAATGTTCAAAAGTTGTCCTATACGTTGGTGTCCCCTCAAGAAACGCAGCTCCGCAGGATGGTGTCACTCCTCAAAGTCCGGATGGTCTCACTGTCGCAACAGGAAAGTGGGCCTCCAACGTTGCAGACAGGTTTAGGTCTATGGGTCTCACTTGCGGGGTTGTCGACGAAGACACATTTCTCGTAAGCTATTATGAGAAGCTCGTGTGGCTATCAGCGTTCAACATCGTCGGGGCCTCAAGAGGTCTCATTCCTATGGACGTAGTCGCTACGGAGTGCAGTACGGTTGTGCTCACAATAATGAAAGAGCTGTTGAAGATAGTTTCGCTTAAGACAGGTACTACTTTCAACCTGGAAGAGACCGTTGGGCGACTTCTTGCATATGGAAAAACTCTCATTGGCTTCCCTACTTCTTTCTCCGACTTTCAGTTTAGGAACGCGTACTTCTACGACTTTTCCCGCCAAGAAAGAAACATTGTAGGCTGTGACCCCGCTCCTTTTCATACAAACTACGTCAACGTTGTTAAGGAAAAGTTATCCCCCTCCCCATTCCCCCAGCTTTGAGGTTAGAACACATGACTTTTCGGTGTTGTAAACCTTTTAGAGATAGTTAAACATAAAAGTTACTTTATGGAAATGACCTGTTCCTATTACATTACTTATATTGTTCGTCCTTCTGTGGTTCAAATATGCCCCTTTAAATCCTACATCCCTTATCACTAATACTTCGCTAAGACTTTGCTAGATAGAAAATGGTCATTCCATATCATTAAAGTGCACGATACTAGTAACGAAACAAGTACAAAAATTGTGATATTTCTGAAGAACTAAGCGTTTGCATTACTTGGGGCACCCGTATAAAGTAAGGTAAACCTTTTATGGGTTTCAACCCATAATGGAGGTTGTTTTACTCTTCTTGATTTCTAAGCTCATGTTGAAGATATTTACAGTTTTCTTTACCCACTTGAACCCGTACATATAATTTATGACTAAATCATCCTTTCTTTACTTCAAATCGATGCAAAAACTTCTCCTCCTA
The DNA here is from genome assembly GCA_022539475.1 of Gracilaria domingensis. NCBI lineage: Eukaryota > Rhodophyta > Florideophyceae > Gracilariales > Gracilariaceae > Gracilaria > Gracilaria domingensis. Next base: position 540,432 of record VCMS01000006.1, read on the forward strand.
GTAACGTTTTAAAACAGTACTACAATACCCGTATATGGTCGTTCTTAGACTCTTTGTATACTACGAAACACCTTGTGAACATCAATCACATCCTTCTCATTCGTATACCCATACCCATTTGCAAAACGAACCCTTTCGAAAGCTTTCAAAACATGTATAACTCAGAAGTTAGAGCCCAAGAAGTAACTCCTCAGCAGCTGGCTAACGAAATATTCGAAAATGGCTACGCCGTGATTAGTGATGTTGACGGTACTCTGAAAAGAGCTGGGGAGAACATTCCTGCCGAAACAGTCAAATGCATGAAGTACATCAACGCACGCGTTGGTTTCGGAATTGCTACTGGGCGAGATATAGAGGATGCCGAGAGTTTCATAGAGCACCTGGGTGGCTACACTTTTGGCATCTCTGGAAACCAAGGCGCACGGGTGAGATTATCCAATGGTACCGAAATTGATCAGGACCTTGACAGGGAAGGTTACGAAAGATGTGCAGCCGAACTTGAGAGACTTGCACTCTCCTTAAATGAATCGCACGGACTTCACGAAGAGCGTCAACAAGCAGTGGTGAGCACTAGAAAAGACAGTGGACTCCCTAACTTCACGTACAATGGACTGTCGAAGTGGAAAACAGAAGTTAACTCCGGTATTTCAAAAGTGTTGACATCCTTTCCGAACCTGGTTGCGTACCCTCAAGATGAAAACTGTGACATAGGGGACATTCGTTTCACGAAAAATAGTGGGGCGCTAGCCTTGGTTGAAAACGACCCCCAGTTCGACACACATTTAATCGTTGCTTTCGGGAATGCTTCCAATGATGGCCCTCTATATGAAATGGCAACCCTGGCAGTTCATGTGAAGGGAGAAGACCATCCAGCAGCGGTAACATATCTTGTTGATGGGGTGGAGGACGTGCATGAGACCATCAGAAGGGTGGCAGAACTGTACGGGTACAGAAAATGCAAGTGTCAATGGTTTAGAAATGCTCTTGGAATTTGTTTCCAGTGCTACGATGCCTGTAATACTTAGCTATGATATGAGATCTCAGTAATAAAAGTGTCGTATATATCTCAATACCCTTCTATGATTCATGGTGGTTTTTATCGTGCTGCTTTTCCTCGTAGCCGTACAACAGAGCCACCAACATAATTGTCGAATGTACATCCTCCACGCTTTCGAACAGGTTGTGTACTCCACGCGGGATACAGTCTTCTTTGACGTGAACGCCGTACACGCCTACGTCATGCAAAGGCCCCTCGCTCAAAGCACTTCCGAACGTCACGACGTCATCCGTATCAATAAATCTCGGTTCATTATCCACAAGATTTTCTCCTCCGCTTCCTTTTGTGTATCGCTTGTCCACAATTTCGCAACTTTTATCGCCGGGATAGATAACAAACGCATCCATCTTCTGCAACAGGTCCCCAATAGCAGAATCCACTTCTTCTTTCCACTGCCACAGTTTGTTGTACACGAAATTGGGAAGGCCACTATCACTTCTGGTCTCCACGAACCCCTTGTCATCATCATTCACAATACCATGCCTCCTATTCAAATCCCTTGCCAGGAACAGTAGTCCGTCAACAGTGTGGTCAAGGGTGTGATCATTGAATGCACCCTTAATTTCCCTCTCGTCAGAGAAACGCAGGAAAGCTCCATGATTCGCCGAGACACCAAACTTATAGTCTCCGAGTCCTTCCATTTTCCCCTCCACGTCGCCCACATCACCCCCTGTGACAAGTCCGAAACCAACACGTTCGTCAATGAACTTCATACACTTCACAACTTCTTCTGGAATTGACTCTCCTTCTCTTCTCAACGTTCCATCAACGGAACTTAATATACCAGTAAGCCCATTGGCATA
>VCMS01000007.1:0-14431 GCA_022539475.1 Gracilaria domingensis
CGCGCTCAGGGCTCTAGCTGAGTCCCACTCGCCAACTCTGACTTCGGTCAGTTCCCTCGCTGCTCGGTGCTGGCATGACAGTCACAAAGACGCTCCCGCCGGCTACGCAACGGTTTCCTGCCAGATTGAGGGCATTCGAAAACCATCAAACATGAAGCGTCTGCTGTTGATATGGATATGCAGTGTGCTCATCACCGAAACGCTATCATGTGAGTGCATTCCACAAACACTCGAGGGAGCGTACTGCACCGCCACCACCTCCTTCCGCGCAAAGATCCTTACAAAATTCGACAACTGCGCCGGTCGGCGCTGTGACGTGCAAGCGGACCGTCAAAGCGGTCGTCTGACGTACATTGCGAACGTAACAGAACTGATGAAGGAAGCATGCCAGAGGATGAAATCGCATACCTGGAAACGAGCATCGACCCTAATCAATGCGGCGCCAACAGTTTACTGGACAACGAAGAGTATCTGTTCACGATCAAGTCGAAACTAAGCGACGAGTTCCGCTGCCCGAAGAGCGTGTTCCTCGTCTCCAGCTGCGATTTCACCCAGAGCTGGGATTCACTGTCGACGGATGCAAAGCAGTTTATCACCGACAACATGCGCACCGGAGACAAGCTTTGCGGCGATCCAGAGGCCAGAGGCGCTTCTTCCCCCATACCCTCCCCGTAAAAGAATAGGCGTTGCTGAAAAGTGTCCACTTGTCATAGTGGCATACGGTCACACCTGTAGAGTGCTCCCCCACGTGTGAGCCACCGCATCGGCAAGATGCACCCATCGCCCCGATGCGTCGTCCTCCCAAGCTCTTCTTGCCGATACGTATGGCAGAGTCTCTACCATAGGTATCGGCAAGAGACAAAGTCGCTTGCACCCGCGATGGGAGTCACACAGCCACACCTCTCACTCGTGCTGGTGCTCTGCACCTTTGCGCCTTGCCCTGTGTCGTGCCCGTCTTCCACTAGGCACCTCCCTTTTCGCGTTGCAGCTCTGGTGGCGCACTGATCTTTGTCACCGTGCCGCAGTACTGCGTACCGGCTGGAGCGTCCGGGATGTCGTCTGCGTCCCCAATTTGAACCACGAAGCCCATTCCATCACCAAATGTCTGCAGACGCGCACCGCAATCACGAACTGTCAGTCGCTTTGTCTTCACTGTCGTCGCGCCGAAATTGTCGTGGGCTGAGAACAACTTACGGTAAGATGTGGCAGTCTGCAGGAACGCGCGAGCGTCATTATCGGCGTCAGACATGTTGGTTAGATGGTTCCGTTCGTTTCGCTGTGCTGTCAAGAGTATGAAAGTGCGTCACTTACGGAAATGGGCGGCACCTGGGTTGTCTGCTTTCATTCGCATCACCGTCCAGGAACCCGGGTACAACATGGCTGTGTTCCTGAACACAGCGCGCCGAGTGTTGTACGTCTTGATGCTGCTTTTGTTCCACGTCTCCTGGTATTCACCATATCCGAGCACCCAGAAGTTGTGCAAGTGAAGATGCCTACAAAACGAAATTACATGGAACAGGGTCAGTATCACACACGACTACCATCACGTCATGTTTTGAAGTTCGTCGTCTAACGTACCAAGGATGGATCTCGTCGGCTCCAGCGAGCGCCACAGTGTTTTGGAACACCCAGTCGATCACTTCGTCCTTTTTCACTTTCACCACCTGCGTCCCCACTTTCGCCGACTCGGACAGCCCGGCGTCTGACAGACTCTCCGTGAAGTCGAACGGTGTCGGGATAGTTGTTTGTTCGACGTATGTCTTTGTGTCGCGGAGCACCTCCATCTTGATGGAGTGAAGAATCGGCGAAGGTCCATCTACATACGAAATGTTGTTCAATGCCCACACAAGTCGTTCGTTCGGAAGTCGGTTCTGTGTACCAAGGTACACAAAAGTACGGTTTGCAGGCGGAATCTTGGTTACTCTTCTTGAACGGAAGCGACGGACATGCTTCAGTGACCACGTAATATCGTATGCTGGAGGCGTTGGTGGCTTCTCAACGGCTCGTTGGCGCCACTGTTATTGCTGTAGCGGAGAATAGCTAGCCCGCGCGGCCCGCTCTTTCGATGACGTATGTTGGTTTGCATCCAGAACAACCCTGTGTTAAGGATTGGTTGCGGTCGATCTCGTTTGTCAGACACTTACACAAGATATAAGACTGGACTGGATGTGAAAAAAAGTGATAAGTGTTACGTACCGTTGTTACGACGAGTTCTTCGGAGTTGTCGCAGAGACTTTGTTCTGAGCAATGCGCTGTACGACTGACCGGGACCTACATCGAGAAACCTTGTGTTGAAGGGTCTTAGCAAAGTGGTTTCAGCTTCGACCATGCGAAGTTTATGGGCGTCGATGTTGAAGTTGAGAAAGGCAAGGGATGAAGCCCCCACGATGCGCAAGCGATACGTGGTGGATGGTTCTACGTCGATGATGAGAGGCCCTTTCTCTTCCGTGCCTGGATCACACTTTTCAGTTTCGATGTCAGCCTGAGTGCAGTTGAAATCTCCCTTGCCGTTCATCAGAAACGATTGGGCGTCGCCAACCCACCTGAAAGGTACTCCCACCAAACCGGCTATCTGTGATGCGCCGCTTTCGTGGTACCAATCGTTGAGAAGCAACACAATATCTTTGTGCTTACCCACCACATTTTGATCGCCGTCGATGATGATGGCGCCGTACAGAGAGCTCTTCTGCAAGCCTGAATGCGAGTGCCACCACAGCGTTCCCGGTGCGTCCAGTTTGAAGCGGTACACGAAAGTCTCGCCCGGTCCAATCGGACACTGCGATATGCCAGGCACGCCGTCACTCCATGGGGTGCCAGTTTGCTTTATACCGTGCCAGTGAATGGTTGTGGTTTCGGTTGGGAGCCGGTTTATGACGGTGATCTCCACGATGTCGTTCACCTTTCCGCGCAGCGTTGGTCCGGGGTACTGATTGTTGACGACGGGCACAAGCTTTTTGCGGCCATCAGGGAGGACGGTTTTGTATGTTATGGTCCACGTCTGATTTATGAACGCAGCTTGCGAAATGGCCGTGGTCGTGAACACGAGCAAGAGGACGAGGGATAGCTGGACCGACATGCTCGCAGGATGTGACGGACACGATCGTGCGAGAGAGCTAACGCGGGAGGTACGACAAGGGACCGGTCGATGAATAAGGTGCTCGGCGTCTTGACAACAATGAGACGTAGGGCAATGAGTTGGCTACACTAGAGGAACTGCGTATGAGGTAGATATTCAACTTGCAAGGAGCACCAACTTGGTGAGGGTATGGTGGGGCTCTCGGATCGTATGTCATGAGCAGCGTGAGACACATGTGGGCTCATAGTTTGCGCGCTTTGCGCGGATAAAGTCTCGAGGCAGGTTGGCAGTGGCACTTTACGTGTAGCCGGAAGCAAATGTACGATATTTGTATCCGTTTGGGAAGAGCACTCTAAGTGAGTAGTGTTGCGTGCGGCAAACTGTTACGCCTTCCAGGTCACTCCAACGGCAATCGCGCTGCACAATGTGAGGTGCTCGTTGGAGCATTGGAAGTTCTGCAGCCCAGAAGGCACGGGGGGAGACATGTTGTGAGGCTATGAAAGTTGGTGCAGTTCTGGAAACATTGTACCCTTGTACAAGAGCATGGAATCAACATTCTTTTCGTCAATGGAGGATGCGTAGATGCGGCTGAACGACGTTCAGTGAACGTATAGTGTACTGGAATACACTGTATACAACTTCAGTGCACCGAAGGGTCTTTGTGGCCCGTCAAACGGTACACGGACAGGTGTGCGTGTCTACACTCCTGCGTTGTGCCCAACGCAGCGGTAATACAGAATATAGTTTAAAATGCTTTATTATAGTTAATCCTATCTTAGGTTTAGTTAGTTTTCTACGCAGAATCTACCTTGCGTGTGGCAGGAGGCGCCGCACTACAAGCAGGGCGACATGAGATTGTCTACTTAAGTGGCAGAGAGCGCTCCAACGCTGACCACCCGACCTCATCGGCTGTCAATTGCCAAATTCGTGGTCACCCACAGGAGGCGCCTGCGCTTGCGCAAATACACGTGCATTCCACGCTGTGTACTGCGTTGCGTAGGCGCCCCCTGTGGCGGCATATGCGCTTAAAGTATCTACCACCTACGCCTCTTAAAGGCTAGTACGGTAGATACAACGCATCCATTGGCCAAGCCAACCGTACCGTCGATTCCCGCCTGGAATCGACGGTGCGGTTGTGCATAAAAGGGCCGGAGCAGTCGCCTCCGACTCAACTCCGGCCAGACCACTTCCCTTCGACGACCTCCCCCCTCCACCCCCCCACAACCTTCCAACTCTCTCCTTTTCCCTTTGTCGTCCTCAACCTTTCCTCATCCCCTACTTCTCTCTCTACTTCTCCCCTTGGCGGCCTGTTCTCACCGCCCTCCCTCGCTCACTGCCACTCACACTGACCCTCTGTCTGGGCTCGTCCTGTGTGAGTAGGCAAAGCGTCTGCACCACCTTCCATTGGGTTAGCCTTGTGCAGGCGTGACTCTGCCTTTCATTATCCGCTTTGTCTGGCCTTTCTTGTCTCTTTTGTTCCCTTCGTTGGTGTCTTTCGCTGTTGTTGGTCTATCTGCCATTCTGTCTTGCCCGAACTACCGTTGTTGTTGTCATCTTCGTTTGTTCCCCGTTTCTTGCTGTTTGGCGGCCTTCTGCTGCCTGCATCCGTTCTATTGCTTCCCGTTTCGGCCTTGGTCCTGGTTTTGCTGGTTCTTTCGCGTTGCGATTCTGTTCCTCACATAGTGTTGCTTTGCACCTGTTGTTGCTAGACGCACTGTGTGATACAGCGTAAGGTTGTCCTTAACCTACGGCCCTGAGGCAATCGTTCAAGAGTAGGTTGTCTACAGCTACTCTTTGGCATTTTGTGTGACTACTAACGTTTCGTTTGTTTCACATCAAGTGCCAAGGTCTATCGTTTCATCCAGCGAGTATTCGTCCGTGGTCGATCCGGACGAGCGTATAGAAGAAGTCCCCGATCCCGTTCCTCAGATAAAGAAGTCGGCTGTTCAGCCTCTTGACGGGCCACGCGAGCGCCACATCTTTCGTGTAGCCCACCAGAAGGAGAAGCGCCGTCGTAACCCCCCGCCACGTAAGCAAATCCTAAAGCGCTGCCGCGTCTGCGACATTAAGGTTCAGAGTCAACGCCAGCTTGAAGTTCACCAAGCAGGCCGACGCCATCGTAGAGCCGTACGTCGCGCCAACTACACCGAGCAGGACATCCACTGCGAGGTTTGTGACATCAAGTTCTCCGAAGCTCACGATCTGCGTGTGCACTACAGAAGCCGTCGCCATCGTGCGACCCTTAGGAAGAAGAACAATACTATCTATTAGAGCACAGGTCTCTCTTTTCATTGTCCAGTTGTGACACATTTCTATTCATATCTCATTACATATATTATCCTTGTTTGTTCTTCTTTATCTTCTCGCCTATCGTTTGGTATCCCTCTTCTGTTCTTGTGTTCGTGCTTTGTTGTTTGGCTTCTGCCGCACTCTATCTACGTAAGCTTATATTTGGCTAGTGCTTCTTCGTCCGATTGGACTGGTACTCTACGAGAGCAAACTTTATTTTCATTGTTTTTGCCCCCTTTGGCTGTAACCGCCGGCGCCGTCACCAAAATGGCGTTTTCATGGTACTCTCGCGAGGTGCCCTTGGCCCGATACTATGGACACCTCGACGCCTCTCTTCGACGGATACAATTCCGATGTTCGTCGATTTCTCTTTTTCTTCGAGAACGTTGCCACCCGTGGAAAGCCTGATGAGGAGCGTTCTCCGAAATCTTGGGCTTCCTAAGTGGTGACGCCTTCGATCATTATTATAATAATTTCTCTGTAGATGGCGTGCTCACCCGAACGCGGCCAACTACATATCAGTTAAGAAGTCCTGCTCGATCGCTTTGGCGCTGCTGAGGAACCCGAGGAGTATATCCGAGAAGCTGTGACTGCCCGTTTGGACTACGGTGATCTCCTTGGTTCCTCCAGCGCATGGACGCTTGCTTCGACAAGGCCGAGTTCAACGCGAAGGCCAAGTTCGGCCTTCTCCGTAAAGCGGTTATGGAGTACGCAGACCTAGCTCAGTTTGTGATATTCCGCGGAGCAAGCGACTATAAGTCGTTGAAAGACCTCATCAAATCCTTTGTGGCGGCAAAAAGGCCCTCGGAGCAGGTGGTTCACTGGCGTTTATGCCTCCTCCGAAGAAAGTGTTACAAAGGAGGCCCGTCGACCCTTCTGATAGGGATCCACTGCAGACAAGGTGGATCAGCTAGCTAGTCAGCTTGCAGAACTCACTCTCTTGATGAAGAAGAAGTCAGGACCACTCCGAAGGCTGATGGAGAGCAAGTTTGTGGCTACTGTCAGAAGCCTGGTCACTTTTCTACTCGCTGTCCACAGAATCCGCATCGCGATACGCGTTGTGGGGTTGTGGAAAGATGGGACATTCCATCGCAACGTGTTGGAAGCGCCATTCGGAAAAGAAGGTCCGTTTCGATGCCGAAAATCAGAAAGAAATCCGGAAGTTCCCAGACCCAACCAAGTTTCTGTAGTCACCGAGGATGACGTTCAGGATCGCGAGACTGTAGCGATGGCCAAACGAGCCGCTGATGGCGCCCATTGCCAAAGCAGGCCCGCCTGGAACATCGGGTTGGTGTCAAGGAGCTTCTGAACCCAGCAAGCGACACCCCATTTCGCTTGATTCGCTCAGCTACGCGTAATCGATCCGGGAAGCCTAAGAAGGCCTCCACAAAGAAGCTCTCTGGTAAGTCAATGCTCCAGGAGCACGCCGGAAAGTATAACGTAATGGAGGAGCTCGCGAATGCCCCGACGGGCTCACATTCGGTCAACTCATTCGCGGGGACGCCGATGCGGCCAGAAAGATCTGCGTCGAATCATCTCTGGCCGTTCAACGACCAGAAAGGTCAATGCGACCCAGGTCGAGCGTGAAAACTCTCGTCTTAAGGTTGTGCCTATTACAGTCTATGGGACCATGACCCAAGCCCTCCTGGACTCTGGCGCTGTCCCGAATCTAATGTCAGAGAACTAGCGGACCATCTGCTACTGACACCGAACCCCACTGAAAGGACGATTAAAGTAGCTGATGGCAATGTTGCCCGCATTCGTGGTACTCTAGAGGGCGTTCCTGTAAGGTTCGATGACCTCCGAGTATCCCTCGAGTTTCTTGTTATCGAGAAGCCCCCTTCGATGTAATCATCGGGAACCCCACGCTAGAAAAGCTGCATGCCTGTATCGATCTTGGTACACAAGAAGTCACCATGAGTTACAACAAGAAGCACGTCGTTATAGGACTCGACTCCGATCGTTCCGGATTAGAAGCATTTGTCCCGTTGTCTGAGACAGATAGCGAAGATTTCACGTCAGACTCTGATGCTATCCCGTCTGACTCTGAAGATGAGTCGGAGGACTTTGCTAACCTCCCCCTTCCAAAGCAGCGAACAACTGGTGGCGCCGAAGTGACCCTAGTGGCAGTAATGGAAAGGGATGGGGACGCAGGATCCCAGGATGGCGAAGAGGAGAACGATGGTGAGGAAGAACCCGCCAATGTGACAGCGCAGCCCACCCAAGCCGGGCCGTTCGAAGGACCTCAAGTATCTGACCAAGCCCGTCGACCGACTCAGGCTGAAGATTCCAACGGCCCTAACTTCACTGGCGTACCATCGGGACTCAGATCCATCTGGATAGTTTGACCGCGGAGCGTGGGGAGAACCCTCATGCAATAATGTGCATATTGCCGGACCGATGGCCCACAATTCCTCCAGAGGGAGAAAGGGTGGCAGTCGGACCAGCACCGCGTCAGCAATCCAGCTGATCTCCCAGTATGATGATGACGAGGATCGACGATTCGAAGACGCGGAGGAAGAAGTGCAGGCAGATCCCCCTGTCGAAGAAGGTCCGGACCCAATCCCTCTCCTTCCAGAGCGAGTCTACGGGATACCAGCGTACAGCCAGAAGATGTGAATGTCGTGATTCCTACAAGTATTGCACCCAGAGCTAATAACGCCAGCGAGGACAGTGAAGTCCGGCCTCCTGACGATGGGCCCGTAGGTGAAAGCCCGGCGGAGTTCCCAGACGGTAGTGACGATGAGGACGACTCCTCACCGGAGGAAGTAGACCTCATTGGCTCACCACTCTACCGCGACTCTGACCTTACCATCCCGATCAGAGACGAAGTAGTTCTGCTTCCTTTAGCCGAAGGACAGTCAGTTACTGACTTCTTGGACGTGCGGGTTCAATTGCGACATCCAGTACCGTCACCGCGCGTCCCCCTCATCTAGAAGCACAGAACTTACCGCTCAACCGCGTAGGAATACTGGAGGACGACGACTCCGGCGGTTATGTCATAGCATTTGAAGAAGAACTACCTCCGGACGAAATCGACGCCCAGACCCCGGGAGATGATGAGCATTCACAAGACCCAAGCCGCGACGAGGAAGTTGTGGCCGAGCTACGTGCCCAGCGCAAGACATTGAGTATTCTCTGCAAGATCCAATTGCGCAAGATTCACTCGGTCGCACGCTCGACCGACGTGATTACCCCCCCACCAACAAGGAGGAGGTGATTCTAGAACGGATCTCTCATCTCCCAAGGGATAGACGGGTGGACCTCCTCGCTGTTCTGGATAACTTGAATGTCATAGCATGGTCCTTGTATGATCTTAGGCCCTCTGACGTGCCGGTAACGCACAGGTTTGACCTCAGTGTCCGGACCCCAATTCATTCGAAGGTCCGAAGGCTACCCCAAAGCATGACGACGTTGTTCGGAAAGAGGTTTGACAAAATGTTGTCCGCCGGGATCATCAAGCCGTCCACCTCTCCTTGGTCCTTCCCAGTTGTCATCGCACATAAGAAGGATGGAAAGCCCCGATTCTGTGTCGACTATCGGGGTCTGAACCAGGTCATGACGCCGACAGGTGGCCCCTACCAAACATGGAACAGATCTTTGACGATTTGGGTGGTTGTTCGTTCTTCACGACCCTAGACTTTTCTCCGGATACTGGCAGGTGCGTATGGCCCCTGACTGCAAAGAAATGACGACTTTTGTTTGTCGTCGGGGAACCTTCCAATTTTGAAGTCATGCCTTTTGGTCTCATGAATGCCCCAGCCACGTTTCAAAGGATGATGGACGCGGTCCTTCATGGGGTGGAGTTTGCTCGCGTCTATATAGACGACGTTGTCATCTTCTCGAGAAGCCTGGAAGAACATTTGTACCACCTAACCAGGGTGCTCGAGATCCTTGCAAGTCATGGTCTGAAGATAAAAATATCCAAATGTGATTTTGCACAGCCCCGTATCAACTGCTGGTCACGTCATCGACAAGGAGGGCACTTCGGTTGATCAGACAAGATCGACGTCATCCAAAAGGCCCCCGAACCATCGACGGTAACCGAGCTCCGAAGTTTTCTCGGTCTAGCCAGTTATTATCGAAGGTTCATAAAGGATTTCGCAAATACGTCAGCAGTATTGCATGCTGCCACTACAGGGAAGGGAAAGCTGAATTTCACCAATGAGATGAAGACAGCGTTTAATGATCTAAAGGGAAAGTTAGTTTCCCCCCGCGTCTTAGCATTTCCCGACTTTGAGAAGCCTTTTAGAGTTGAAACCGATGCTTCTTCAGTCGCGCTTGGTGCCGTTCTGTCACAAAAGAAAGAGGACGGAATGTATCACCCAATTCAATTTGCCAGTCGCACGCTTAATGCCGCGAGCGAAAGTATTCTACTTGCGAGAAAGGGCCCTAGCCGTGGTCTTTGCCTTGAAAAAGTTCGCATGTATCTACTCGGAGGTCTCCCCTTTGAGCTTGTTACGGACCACCAAGCTCTGAAGTATGCATTCCAAAAGAAGGACATTCACGGGCGCCTAGCCCGATGGATGGACCTGCTAGCGGAATAACGAGTTCGTTATAGTCTATAGATCTGGCGATAAGAATCGGGCTGCCGACTATCTCTCTCGCTTTGCCGTTAGGGATCCACGGAGCCGGATGATGACGTGTCTGTTGTACTGAATGCAACGGACGAGGTCTATGACTTGGAGCCCTTCTGCGCGCACATCAAGTTGTACCTTGCCGCCTTTTCTTTTCCTGAAGAAGACCCTAAGATCCGCGCTTTGATTAAGAGGAATGCGAAAAAGTTCTTCCTTTGGGGAGGTCTCTCTATCGCCGTACAAGAAAGGATTAAGAATGGTACCCTCTGTAAGCAAGCGCCGTGGCATCCTCTCATCCTTTCATGATGACATAGGACATTGGGACTTGGAGGCTACTAAGGATCTGGTCCAGTTCCGATTCTGGTGGCCTGGAATGTACCCCGACATCGTTTCATATGTTCGCAGTTGTGATGGGTGTCAGTTCACAACACCCCTGCTTAAGTACCGGCCAGGACAAAGAGCCCCATTGACTGGCCTATTTCATACATTCCTGTGGATTCGCCGGTCCTCTTCCGGCTACCAAGAATGGCAACCGTTTTGCTCTGATTGGTGTAGAACACATAACAGGATGGCCTATTGCCGGCCTACGGTAATCAGACCTCTACCACCGTCATTCACTTTGTTCGATTCAGATCGTTTCCCCGTTTGGTCCCCCGCTGACGATCGTGTCCGACAACTTCATTCCTTCAAAGCCAAGGCAGTCGAGGCTACCATGGAAAGTAAATGAAGATATCCCTCAGCACATGGCTATGCCCTATGTCTAATGGCGTGCTGAAAGAATGGTGGAACAATCAAGAATCGATTGCCAAGACAATCTTCAATAAAGGACAAGAATGGGGATATGAAGCCCTCGAGCAATACTTTAAGGATCAGGAGGCGCCCGCTGGGTGGCGGGTTTTTCTCTTTTGAGCTCCAATGTATGACACAGTCCCGGATGAGCTCAAGACACTACCCTCCGCTTCATCGTAGATCACCCCCACTTAATCGTCATCATGAACTACTTGCAAATTCGCAGGAGAGCTTCCCAGAGTTCTATCTCAACCCAATCAGACAAGACGACCCAAGTCCCGGGCAACCGGTTTCCACGTCGGTCGATGAGGTCTTGGTTGATACATGGAAGGCTCTGAATCCAAACGTGATGGCCTGCCTTTCAGTCAAAATTCTAGGACCTGTAAGGTGGTTAAGCGCCGGCACCCCCGATATGTCTAGTGTCCCCTCATAAGTCGCTACAACCTAGAGAAGGGGTCCACGCCCGCCGGCTCAGCGGTATCCTGGCCGCCAGTTCATCTGCAGGACGAGGTGGTAGCCACTAATTAGGAAGGCGAAAGACCCCTGTTCCATATCCACTCAGATCACTGTAATGCACTCCCGCTGACTACAAATATCCTCATGCACCCCACCTCTCGTGTCTCACTTTATCATTGGAGGGAAAAAGCCATACATTCATTTGGCTTAGCCTTATGAACGTCTCTATCCCGGAGGTGGACGAAGGGTTACCTGGACGTACGCATGCCTCATCGCCTGTCTCATCTCGGGCCCGTTCTTGAGTCGTAAGGAGATCTATCTTAAGAACATTATTTCGACGTGTGCACCAGAAGCTACGAGACCAATATCGAGCCAGAAATTCGCAGTATATTTTACCACATGCAGTCTCTTGCATGGGCTCTCCCAGAATCGCAATTTCTACATACAAGAGACTCATGGACCATAATTTCGCACACTATGCTCCGACAGGAATCGCCGTCGGATACTCAGCTACCACCCCGACCCGAGAAGGCTAGCAGTACCCTTATCTCTTCCACTACACCACCGAGAATTAGCCAGTACTTACGACGCCGGCGATAAGCGTCGTTTGGTATTGGTGGTGTGTGGCCGTCAAAACGTTAACGGAAGGTGGTGCCGTGTCTACACTCCTGGTTGTGCAAAGCAGCGGTATACAGAATATAGTTTTAAAATGCTTATTATAGTTTCATCCTATTTAGGTTTTAGTTAGTTTTCTACGCAGAATCTACCTTGCGTGTGGCCAGGAGGCGCCGCACTACAAGCAGGGCGACATGAGATTGTCTACTTAAGTGGCAGAGAGCGCTCCACGCTGACCACCCGACCTCATCGGCGTCAATTGCCAAATTCGTGGTCACCCACAGAGGCGCCTGCGCTTGCGCAAATACACGTGCATTCCCACGCTGTGTACTGCGTTTGCGTAGGCGCCCCCTGTGGCGGCATATGCGCTTAAAGTATCTACCACCTACGCCTCTTATAGGCTAGTACGGTAGATACAACGCATCCATTTGGCCAAGCCAACCGTACCGTCGATTCCCGCCTGGAATCGACGGTGCGTTGTGCATAAAAGGGCCGGAGCAGTCGCCTCCGACTCAACTCCGGCCAGACCACTTCCCTTCGACGACCTCCCCCCTCCACCCCCCCCACAACCTTCCAACCTCTCTCCTTTTCCCTTTGTCGTCCTCAACCTTTCCTCATCCCCTACTTCTCTCTCTACTTCTCCCCTTGGCGGCCTGTTCTCACCGCCCTCCCTCGCTCACTGCCACTCACACTGACCCTCTGTCTGGGCTCGTCCTGTGTGAGTAGGCAAAGCGTCTGCCACCACCCTTCCATTGGGTTAGCCTTGTGCAGGCGTGACTCTGCCTTTCATTATCCGCTTTGTCTGGCCTTTCTGTCTCTTTTGTTCCCTTCGTTGGTGTCTTCGCTGTTGTTGGTCTATCTGCCATTCTGTCTTGCCCGAACTACGTTGTGTTGTCATCTTCGTTTGTTCCCCGTTTCTTGCTGTTTGCGGCCTTCTGCTGCCTGCATCCTTCTATTGCTTCCCGTTTCGGCCTTGGTCCCTGGTTTTTGCTGGTTCTTTCGCGTTGCGATTCTGTTCCTCACATAGTGTTGCTTTGCACCTGTTGTTGCTAGACGCACTGTGTGATACAGCGTAAGGTTGTCCTTAACCTACGGCCCTGAGGCAATCGTTCAAGAGTAGGTTGTCTAAGCTACTCTTTTGGCATTTTGTGTGACTACTAACGTTTCGTTTGTTCACATCAAGTGCCAAGGTCTATCGTTTCATCCAGCGAGTATTCGTCCGTGGTCGATCCGGACGAGCGTATAGAAGAAGTCCCCGATCCCGTTCCTCAGATAAAGAAGTCGCTGTTCAGCTCTGATCGGGCCACGCGAGCGCCAACATTTTCGTGTAGCCCACCAGAAGGAGAAGCCGCCCGTCGTAACCCCCCGCCACGTAGCAAAAAATCCTAAAGCGCCTGCCCGCGTCTTCGCGAAATTAAAGGTTCAGAGTCCACGCAGCTTGAAGTTCACCCAAGCAGGCCGCACGCCATCCGTAGAGCCGTACGTCGCGCCAATACACGAGCAAGGACATCCATGCGAGGTTTGTGACCATCAAGTTCTCCGAAGCTCACGATCTGCGTGTGCACTACAAGAAGCCGTCGCCATCGTGCGACCTTAGGAAGAAAGACACAAATAATCTATTAGACAAGGTCTCTCTTTTCATTGTCAGTTGGTGACCAATTTCTTTCATATCTCATTCATATATTATCCTTGGTTTGTTCTTACTTTCATCTTCTGCTATCGTTTGGTAATCCTCTTCTGTTTCTTGTGTTCGTGCTTTGTTGTTTAGGCCTTCTGCCCCACTACTATCTACGTAAGCTTATATTTGGCTAGTGCCTTCTTCGTCGATTGGACCTAGGTACTCTACGAGAGCAAACACTTTATTTTCAGTTTTTGCCCCCTTTGGCTTGTAAACCGCGGCGCCATCGACAAAAATGCGTTTTCAGTCTTCTTAACGTGCTGCATGAAACTAAGAGGATAGGATACAACTTGTATGTCGGAACAATATTATTGGAGCGTATTGGAGGACTTTTAAGCCAATATCCAATACCCAATATAATATTGGAGTCTTAACTGAAGAAAAAACCAATATATTGGAGGTTTCAAGCAATATCAAGAAGCCCAGCAAGCGCGGAAGCCAACGATCTACATATAGCTAGCATTAAAAGTTTCAAGAAGTTGTATCTGGAAACTGTCTTCATGCAGTCTTTGCGCAACCCTGTCGCTCTTCATGGTTATGCTTAAACAAGCGGATCAAGCCAGGAATGCGTCACGAGCACACGCATGGTTGGTGGCCGACGGTGCTGTTCTGCTTATGGTATTTTCTGTTGCTTTCTTATAAATTCAGTGTTGTGGACTGCGGGACCCGTGGACAGTGAGTGCTTCATGCACGAGTCTTCGTCATCAGAGCCTAGAACAGACTATCGCAATAAGTGCCTGGAGGCGACCGTAAGAACGTGTGAAGTTTTTATCTCGGTTTCCATATTTCCTTTGCTTCTCTCTCCAGCGATTCCGTTTCGCAGTACAGTACAGGGGTACCCGTATTCAATAATCAATCCAATCAATATATTGCGTCCGGCCCATGTAATCATACGGGACAGCCCTCGCCGAGGGCTAGCGTTCACCTCAATGGTGGATGTGCGTTGGGAGC
>VCMS01000007.1:27010-71146 GCA_022539475.1 Gracilaria domingensis
CGATTCCCGTTCCTCTCAGATATAAAGAAAGTTCGGTGTTCGCCTCTTTTGAGGGCCACTGGCACGTCCCATCTTTTCGGTGTAGCTCACCAGGAAGGAGAAGCCGACGTCGTAACCCCGCACGTTAGTTAAATTCCTCAAGCGCTGCCGGGCGTCCTGGCGACCATTTAAGGTTCAGAGTCAACGCCAGCTTGAGTTCACCAAGCAGGCCGACGCCATCGTAGAGCGTAGTCGCGCCAACTACAACCGAGGGGCGGACATCCACTGCGAGGTTTGTGACATGCAAGTTCTCCGAAGCTCACGATCTGCGTTGTGCACTACGAAGCGTCGCCATCGTGCGACCCTTAGGAAGAAGAACAATATATCTTATTTAGAGCACAGGCTTCTCTTTTCATTGTCCAGTTGTGAACTTCTATTCATATCTGGGCATTACATATATTATCCTTGGTTTTTGTTCTTCTTTAGTCTTCTGCTATCGTTTGGTAATCCTCTTCTGTTTCTTGTGTTCGTGCTTTGTTGTTTGGCTTTCTGCGGACTCTTCTACGTAATGCTTATATTTGGCTAGTGGCTTCTTCGTCCGATGACTGGTACTGCTTCACGAAGAGCAAACTTTTATTTTCATTGTTTTTTGCCCGCCTTTATTGGCTGTAAACCCGGCGCCGTCACGCCAAAAATGGCGTTTTCAATGGTACTCTCGCCGAGGTGGCCCCTTGGCCCGATAATCTATGGATCACCTCGACGCCGTCTCTTCGAAACGGATACACATATCGCGATGTTGTCGATTTCTCATTTTTCTTCGAGAACGTTGCCACGACCGACCGTGGAAAGCTGATGAGGAGGTTCCTCCGAAATCTGGGGCTTCCTAAGTGTGTCGACGGCCTTTCGATCATTATTATAAATATTTCTTTAGTGGGCGTGCTCACGTGAACCCGACGCGGCCAACTCATATCAGTTAAGACGTCCATGCTTCGATGCTTCTGGCGCTGCTGAGGACCCGAGGAGTATATCCGAAGAAGCCTGTGACTGCCCGTTTGACTACGGTGATCTCCTTGGTCCTCCATGCGCATGGAGCTTGCTTCGACAGGCCGAGTTCAACGCGGAAGGCCAAGTTCGGCCTTCTCGTAAAGCGGTTCATGGAGTAGCGCAGACCTAGCTCAGTTTGTGATATTCCGCGAGCAGGACTATAATCGTGAAAAGACCTCATCAAACTCCTTTGTGGCCGGCATTAAAAAGGCCCTCGGGAGCAGGGTGTTACTGGCGTTTATGCTCCTCCGAAGAAAGGTGGTTACACATAAAAGGAGGGCCGCCGGTCGACCTTCTGATGGGATTCCACTGAGACAAGGTGGATCAGAGCTAGCTAGTCAGGTAGCTTGCAAGAACTCACTCTCTTGTTGAAAGAGAAGTCAATGGCAGGACCACATCCGAGGCTGATGGACGAGCAAAGTAATATGTGGCCTAACTGTCAGTAAGCCTGGTCACTTTTCATACTCGCTGTGTCGATGTCCCACAGAATCGCCGCATGCGATACCGCGTTGTGTTTGGTGGGTGTTGGAAGATGGGTAACATTTTATTCCATCGCAAATAAACGTGTTGGAATAAGCGCCATTCGGAAAAGAAGGTCCGTTTCGGATGCCGAAAATATCAGAAAGAAAAATTTTCTTGCTCGGGAAGTTCCCCCAGACGCAGCAACCAAGTTTCTGTATGTCACGCGCTCGAGGTTGACGTTCGCCAAGATATCGCGACGCGATAGAAACTGTGTTAGCGATGGCCAAATCGAGCCGCTGATGGGCGGCCCTATTGCCAAGCAGTCCGCCTGAACAATCGGGGTTTGGGGTGTCAAGGCAGCTTGCTTCTGAACCGGCCCGCAGCAGCGGCACCCATTTCGGGGGCTTTTGATTCCGCCAGCTACGGCGTAAATCGATCCGGGACGCCTCAAGGAAGAATACACAAAGAAGCTTACTGGTAAGTCCCATGCTCAGGAGCACGCCGGAAAGTATAAGCTGTATGGAGGAGCTCGCGATGCCCCGACCCGGGTCGACAATTCGTCAACTCATTCGGCGGGGACGCCGCCGATGCGGCCAAGAAAGCTCTGCGGTCGAATCATCTCTGGCCGTTCAACGACCAGAAAGGTCATGCGACCCCAGGTTCGAGCGTGAAACCGTCTCTCTTAAGGGTTGTGCTATTAAAGTGCTATGGGCCATGACCCCATAGCCTTCTTGGACTCTGGCGCTGTCCGAAATTAATGCAGCAGAACTAGGTCGGACCATCTGCTATGACAACAGAACCCACTGAAGACGAATTAAAGTAGCTGCTGCATGTTGGCCCTGCATTCCCGTGGGTACTCTAGAGGGCGTTCCTGTAAGGTTCTGATGACGTCCGAGTAATCCTCGAGTTTCTTGTTATGCGAGAAGCCCCTCGATGTAATCATCGGGGGACCAACGCTAGAAAAGCTGCATGCCTGTATCGATCTTGGTACACAGAAGTCACATGAGTTAAACAAGAAGCACGTCGTTATAGGGACTCGGACTCGTCGTTCCGTGATTAGCAGCATATTGGTCCGTGTCTGAGACAGATAGCGAGATTTCCACACGTCAGACTTCTGATGCTATCACCGTCTGACGTCTGAAGATGAGTGCGAGGACTTTGTAACCGCGGTCCCCCTTCAGCAGCCGAACAACTGGTGCGGCCGAAGTGACCCTGTAGGCAGTAAGGGAAAGGGTGGGGAGCAGGATCCCAGGATGGCCGAAGAGGAGAAACGGATTGTGGGAAGAACCGTCCAATCGTGGAACAGCGCAGCCCACCCGCGGCCGTTTCGAATGGGCCTCAGTATGTGACAAGCCGTCGACCGACTCAGGCTGAAGATTCCAACGGCCCTAACTTACCTGGCGTACGCATCGTGGATCAGATCATCTGGCATAGTTTTGACGCGAGCGTGGGGAGACCGCCTCATGCAATAATGTTGCATATTGCTGGACCCGATGGCCCACAAATTCCTCAAGAGGGAGAAGGGTGGCCGTCGGAACAGCACGGTCAGCAATTCCAGCTGATCTCCCAGTATAGATGACGAGGATCGACGATTCGAAGACGCGGAGGGAAGAGAGTGCAGGCGATCCCCTGTCGAAGAAAGGCCGGCGCATCCCTCTCTTCCGAGCGAGTCTACGGATACCAGCGTACGCCAGAGAAGTGTGATGTCGTGATTCCTAAAGTAGTTGCCCCAGAGCTAATACGCCAGGAGGACAGTGGAGTCCGGCCTCCTGACGATGGGCGTCGTAGGTGAAAGCCGGCGGCGTTCCCAGAGGTAGTGACGATGAGGACGACTCTCACCGGAGGAAGTAGCCTCATTGGCTCCACCACTCTACCGCGATCTGACGTTACATCCCGATCCGGACGAAGTAGTTTCTGCTTCCTTTAGCGAAGGACAGTCAGTTATACTGACTTTTGGACGTGCGGGGTTCAATTGGCGACATCAAGTGACGTCACCTCGCGCGTCCGCCTCCTCTAGAAGCAGAATTAACCGTCACCCCACCAGCGTAGGAATGCTGGAGGCGAACGACTCCGGCAGAGATATATAGTCATAAACGATTTTGAGAAGAACTACCTCGGACGAAATGACGGTCCCGGCCCCGGGAGATGTGAAATCATTCACAAGACCCAGCCCGCGACGAAGAAGTTGTGGCCGAGCCTACGTGCCCAGCGCAAGACTTGAGTATTCTCTGCAAGATCCATTGCGGCAAGATTCACCTCGGTCGCACGCTCGACGCGTGATTTACCCCCCACCCAACAAGGAGGAGGTGATTCTAGAACGGATCTCTCATCTCAAGGGATAGACGGGTGGACCGTCCTCGCTGGTTCTGGATAAGCTTGAATGTCATGCATGTCCTTGTATGATGCTTAGGACTCTGACGTGCCGGTACGCACAGGTTTGACCTCAGTGTCGAGACCCCAATTATTCGAAGGTCGAAGGCTACGCGCCAAGCTGACGACGGTTGTTCGGAAAGAGGTGACAAATGTTGTCGCCGGGATCATCAAGCCGTCCCACCTTCATTGGTCCTTCCCGTTGTCCATCGCACATAGAAGGATTGGAAAGCCCGGTTTGTGTCGAACTATCGGGGTCTGACGCAGGTCATGACGCCGCGACAGGTGGCCCGTGCCATAACATGGAACAGATTTTTTGAGCGATTTTGGGTGGTTGTTCGTTCCTTTCAGCGACCCTAGACCTTTTCTCGCGATACTGGGCAGGGTGCGCCTGGCCTGACTGCAAGCAATGACGACTTTCGTTTGTCGTCAGGGAACCTTGCCGTTTGAAGTCATGCCTTTTGGTCTCATGAATGCCCCAGCCACGTTTCAAGAATGATGGACGCGGTCCTTCATGGGGTGGAGTTTGCTCGCGTCTATATAGACGACGTTGTCATCTTCTCGAGAAGCCTGGAAGAACATTTGTACCACTAACCAGGGTGCTCGAGATCCTTGCAAGTCATGGTCTGAAGATAAAAATATCCAAATGTGATTTTGCCAACCCCGTATCAAACTGCTTGGTCACTCATCACAAGGAAGGCACTTCGGTTGATCAAGACAGATCGACGTCATCCAAAAGGCCCGAACCATCGACGGTAACCGAGCTCCGAGTTTTCTCGGTCTAGCCAGTTATTATCGAAGGTTCATAAGGATTTCGCAGATACGTCAGCAGTATTGCATGCTGCCACTACAGGGAAGGGAAAGCTGAATTTCACCAATGAGATGAAGACAGCGTTTAATGATCTAAAGGGAAAGTTAGTATCCCGCCGGTCTTAGCATTTCCCGATTTGAGAAGCCTTTTAGAGTTGAAACCGATGCTTCTTCAGTCGCGCTTGGTGCCGTTCTGTCACAAAAGAAAGAGGACGGAATGTATCACCCAATTCAATTTGCCAGTCGCACGCTTAATGCCGCCGAGCGAAAGTATTCTACTTGCGAGAAGAGGCCCTAGCCGTGGTCTTTGCCTTGAAGAAGTTTCGCATGTATCTACTCGGAGGTCTCCCTTTGAGCTTGTTACGGACCACCAAGCTCTGAAGTATGCATTCCAAAGAAGGACATTCACGGGCGCCTAGCCCGATGGATGGACCTGCTAGCGGAATACGAGTTCGTTATAGTCTATAGATCTGGCGATAAGAATCGGGCTGCCGACTATCTCTCTCGCTTTGCCGTTGGGGATCCACCGGAGCCGGATGATGACGTGTCTGTTGTACTGAATGCAACGGACGAGGTCTATGACTTGGAGCCCTTCTGCGCGCACATCAAGTTGTACCTTGCCGCTTTTTTTCCTGAAGAAGACCCTAAGATCCGCGCTTTGGTTAAGAGGAATGCGAAGAAGTTCTTCCTTTGGGAAGGTCTTCTCTATCGCCGTACAAGAAAGGATTAAGAGTGGTACCCTCTGTAAGCGAGCGCCGTGGCATCCTCTCATCCTTTCATGATGACATAGGACATTGGGACTTGGAGGCTACTAAGGATCTGGTCCAGTTCCGATTCTGGTGGCCTGGAATGTACCCCGACATCGTTTCATATGTTCGCAGTTGTGAGGGGTGTCAGTTCACAACACCCCTGCTTAAGTACCGGCCAGGACAAAGAGCCCCATTGACTGGCCTATTTCATACATTCTCTGTGGACTTCGCCGGTCCTCTTCCGGCTACCAAGAATGGCAACCGTTTTGCTCTGATTGGTGTAGAACACATAACAGGATGGCCTATTGCCGCGGCCTACGGTAATCAGACCTCTACCACCGTCATTCACTTTGTTCGATCTCAGATCGTTTCCCCGTTTGGTCCCCCGCTGACGATCGTGTCCGACAACTTCAGTTCCTTCAAAGCCAAGGCAGTCGAGGCATACATGGAAAGTAAGAAGATATCCCTCAAGCCCACCATGGCCTATGCCCCTATGTCTAATGGCCGTGCTGAAAGAATGGTTGGAACCATCAAGAAATCGATTGCCAAGACAATCTTCAATAAGGGACAAGAATGGGATGAAGCCCTCGAGCAAATACTTTACGGATACAGGAGGCGCCGGCTGGGTGGCGGGTTTTCTCCTTTTGAGCTCATGTATGGCACAGTCCCGCGGATGAGCTCAGACGACCTACCCCCGCTCATCGTAGATCCAACCCCACTAATCGTCATCATGAACTACTTGCAAATTCCGCAGGCAGAGCTTCCAGAGTTCTATCTCAACCCAATCGACAAGACGACCCCAAGTCCGGGCACCGGTTCAACGTCGGTGATGAGGTCTTGGTGATACATGGGAAGGCTCTGAATCCCAACGTGAAATGGCCTGCCTTTCAGTCAAAATTCTACGGACCCTGTAAGGTGGTTAAGGCCAGGCACCCCCGATATGTCCTAGTGTCCCCTCATAATCGCTACACTAGAGAAGGGGTCCACGCCCGCCGGCTCAAGCGGTATCATCGCCGACCAGTTCATCTGCAGGACGAGGTGGTAGCCACTATTACGGAAGGCGAAGACACCCCTGTCCCATATCCCACTCAGATCACTGTAATGCCACTCCGCGTTGACTACAATATCCTCACTGCACCCCACCTCTCGTGTCACTTTATCATTGGAGGGAAAAGCATACATTCATGGCTTAGCCCTTTGAACGTCTCTATCCCGGAGGTGGAAAGGGTTACCTGGACGCTGACGCATGCCTCACTCGCCCTGTTCTCAATCTCGGGCCCGTTCTTGAGTCGTAGAGGAGGATCTATCTTAAGAACATTATTTCGACGTGTGCACCAGAACTACGGCAGCAATATCGAGCCAGAATTCGCGGTATATCTTTACCACCATGCAGTCTCCTTGCATGGGCATCTCCAGAATCGCAATTCTACATACAAGGACTCAGGACCATATTTCGCACTATGCTCGCACAGGAATCGCTCGGATACTCAGCTACACCCCCGACCCAGAGAAGCTAGCAGTACCCTTTCTCTTCCACTACACACCGAGAATTAGCCCAGTACTTACGACGCCCGGCGTAGCGTCGTTTGGGTTTGGTGGTGTGTGGCCCGTCAAACGGTACACGGACAGGTGTGCGTGTCTACACTCCTGCGTTGTGCCCAACGCAGCGGTAATACAGAATATAGTTTAAAAATGCTTTATTATAGTTAATCCTATCTTAGGTTTAGTTAGTTTTCTACGCAGAATCTACCTTGCGTGTGGCCAGGAGGCGCCGCACTACAAGCAGGGCGACATGAGATTGTCTACTTAAGTGGCAGAGAGCGCTCCAACGCTGACCACCCGACCTCATCGGCTGTCAATTGCCAAATTCGTGGTCACCCACAGGAGGCGCCTGCGCTTGCGCAAATACACGTGCATTCCACGCTGTGTACTGCGTTGCGTAGGCGCCCCCTGTGGCGGCATATGCGCTTAAAGTATCTACCACCTACGCCTCTTATAGGCTAGTACGGTAGATACAACGCATCCATTGGCCAAGCCAACCGTACCGTCGATTCCCGCCTGGGATCGACGGTGCGGTTGTGCATAAAAGGGCCGGAGCAGTCGCCTCCGACTCAACTCCGGCCAGACCACTTCCTTCGACGACCTCCCCCCCCCACCCCCCCACAACCTTCCAACCTCTCTCCTTTTCCCTTTGTCGTCCTCAACCTTTCCTCATCCCCTACTTCTCTCTCTACTTCTCCCTTGGCGGCCTGGTCTCACCGCCCTCCCTCGCTCACTGCCACTCACACTGACCCTCTGTCTGGGCGCGTCCTGTGTGAGTAGGCAAAGCGTCTGCACCACCCTTCCATTGGGTTAGACTTGTGAAGGCGTGACTCTGCCTTTCATTATCCGCTTTGTTTGGCCTTTCTTGTCTCTTTTGTTCCCTTCGTTGGTTTCTTTCGCTGTTGTTGTTCCATCTGCCATTCTGTCTTTCCCGAACTACCGTTGTTGTTGTCATCTTCGTTTTTTCCCCGTTTCTTGCTGTTTGGCGGCTTTCTGCTGCCTGCATCCGTTCTATTGCTTCCCGTTTCGGCCTTGGTCCCTGGTTTTGCTGGTTCTTTCGCGTTGCGATTCTGTTCCTCACATAGTGTTGCTTTGCACCTGTTGTTGCTAGACGCACTGTGTGATACAGCGTAAGGTTGTCCTTAACCTACGGCCCTGAGGCAATCGTTCAAGAGTAGGTTGTCTACAGCTACTCTTTTGGCATTTTGTGTGACTACTAACGTTTCGTTGTTTCACATCAAGTGCCAAGGTCTATCGTTTCATCCAGCGAGTATTCGTCCGTGGTCGATCCGGACGAGCGTATAGAAGAAGTCCCCGATCCCGTTCCTCAGATAAAGAAGTCGGCTGTTCAGCCTCTTGACGGGCACGCGAGCGCCACATCTTTCGTGTAGCCCACCAGAAGGAGAAGCGCCGTCGTAACCCCCGCCACGTAAGCAAATCCTAAAGCGCTGCCGCGTCTGCGACATTAAGGTTCAGAGTCAACGCCAGCTTGAAGTTCACCAAGCAGGCCGACGCCATCGTAGAGCCGTACGTCGCGCCAACTACACCGAGCAGGACATCCACTGCGAGGTTTGTGACATCAAGTTCTCCGAAGCTCACGATCTGCGTGTGCACTACAGAAGCCGTCGCCATCGTGCGACCCTTAGGAAGAAGAACAATACTATCTATTAGAGCACAGGTCTCTCTTTTCATTGTCCAGTTGTGACACATTTCTATTCATATCTCATTACATATATTATCCTTGTTTGTTCTTCTTTATCTTCTCGCCTATCGTTTGGTATCCCTCTTCTGTTCTTGTGTTCGTGCTTTGTTGTTTGGCTTCTGCCGCACTCTATCTACGTAAGCTTATATTTGGCTAGTGCTTCTTCGTCCGATTGGACTGGTACTCTACGAGAGCAAACTTTATTTTCAGTGTTTTTGCCCCCTTTGGCTGTAACCGCCGGCGCCGCACCAAAATGGCGTTTTCACTTCCTTTATTGTGCTTAAGATATTAAAAAATTGGTTTAAAATTTAATTAAACAGATCGCGGATTCATGTCCATCGCATTTCCACACAGCACAAGGTTATTATTATTATTATTATAATAAGTTATCTACCTCTTGGTACCTCTCTACTAGGGAGTCTCTAGTGGTCCTCGCATGTTCAGCCTGTAGCGCTTTCGATCTCGAAAGCCATCTCCAACCCCGGAGAAAAGGTTTGCATCAACCCCGTGGCGCGAAGCTTTGTGTAGAATGCTGTTTCACTCGTGACGGAAAGATTCCGAAGTCGTACTTTGTTGAAGACTCTTGAGCATGGCCTTCAACGCAGCGTTTGTCACTATAGGCCCTTGTACAAGTATTCGACATTTTCGTGGACAAAGGAAGGGAATTTCCATTCATCAACCAAAATGTAAACGAGAGAGGGAAGCGCCTATGGCTACGCGTCGAATTGTTTGCCACTCCATCAGTTTTCCCAAGGTCATGGCGGTGGTAAGATCCCGGTGAGCAATAGAAAGTGCTGGCGAGAGTGACGACGACGGCAACCAGAACGGCCCTTCGCCTGTGCTCATGGTTCTTTTAGCAAAGGGATATGACTTTGATCAATACCGGCTTTCTCGGAACGAATCTCGGCCTGATTCATCGATTATTCGACTTATTCAGCAACTCCGTATATGTCAGATTCTTCTAGCAGTTAATATAGCTGTGTTTATACTTCAAACAATTAGCGGTCCTGGAATACTAATGGCCGGCGCAAAAGTGAACAGCGCCATTGCAAGCGTCAATACTACCGACTCTTCTCTCCAATGTTCTTACACGCGAGCGCCACTCCACTTGGCCATCAACAGTTTTTCGCTACAACTCAACAGGGCCTCTGTAGAGTCTTGGTTTGGAAAAAGGCGGTTTTTAATGGCTGTACCTGGTTTCTGGTGTGTGTGGTAACGCACTTTCGTTTGCTTGTACGCCAACACCAGCCGTAGGAGCTTCAGGGGCTATTTTTGGGTTGGTCGGGGCATCGGCAGTTATCCTTGCCCGACACAGCAAGCTTTTGGGACCAAGAGCGCGAAGAGGATTGCAATCGTTAGCCTACATTGTGGTAATGAACTTCGGAATGGGCTTATCACCGGATCACGTATTGATAATTTGGACACTCGGGGGCTTCCTGGGTGGGATTGGCGTATTCTTACCTTTTTGGTCCCGCTTTGTACCGCGAAGCTTCGATCAGGTCGAACCATTATCCGAGATGAGCCCATCGTTCTCTTGGATAGGAGAATCTACGGATAATTTCGGTTCATCCGAAGGCTGCTAAATAAATTGATCAGCTCACAGTTTGCATATGTTTGTCGATGTTGTGGGTTCCAGCAGGATGATTTGCGAACTCCAACCGGCTGTACGTATTTGAAGAGATATGATAGATGATGACCAGACTATATCTCAGCGCTAAAAGCCAGCTGTCTTTGCTAAATATGCCACACTACTGTGATGGTTATCCATGAAGCAGCGTCAACATTTAGAGTCGTCGTATTCTCTGCACATGAAATGTCAGAACGTCGGGTTAGCGGCTAGCTTGAGTTGAAGGCCCTCCGAAAGCATTGCCGGAAGAAACGACCGCATTACGTCAGCTGCGAATCAAGTTCTTGGCTAGGACATTACTGCTACTGTACGCAGCGGGGTGCTCTTGTATCCTTACGAGGACGCGCTGAATAGAGAAGTATAGCCAGCTTTCTGCCGCAGCTTTGGTGAGACGCTTTTCATCAACAGGAAAGGTGGGAGAGATGGAGAATGNATGATCAACTGGGAAGGACAAGAGATGGGTAGACGGCTGATGGTAATCCCGGCGGACAAACATTTTGTCGACGCCTCTTTTACCGAACAAAACGTCACGTCCATGCCTTTGGGGAGAGTAGCCATTCGAGACTCACCCTTACGGATAGAGTATGAACATTGGAACAAGGTCTCGACAGCTGACAGGTCAAAACCCCTGTCGTTACCGGCACGTCAAGGGCCTAAAGATCATTACTCAAGGGATCCAACTGCTATGACAAATTTCAAGTTATCGCAGGCAACAGCGAGGAGGTCCATCCCCGTCGTAATTCCCTTGGAGATGAGATGTTCCTGTTCCTAGAATTCACCTCTCCTGGTGGATGGTGTGAACCCTCGACGTGTATAATCATCGTCGGTCCGCCGCGATGCGACGCGATGGTGAATCTTGCGCAATTGGAATCTTTGTCAGAGCAATCACTCCATGTCTTGCGGCTGGGCACGTTAGGCATCAGCCCCGAGCGAAACTTCTTGCGTGTCGGCGGCTTGGTCCTGTGAATGTATCATTTCATCTCCCGGGTCCGGGTGACGTCAGCGAATTTCTGTTGTCGCGCACGGGTTATTCTGTTCTTCCAAATAGGCTACAGATATAGAGCATCGAGTAAACCCAGATCTTCCGCCGGAGTATCTCGTCGGTTTCCCCAGATCCCAGCATTCCTTTACCGCTCGGGATGCCTACCCGTTGATGCGCGTAAGTAATTCTGCCTGCTCTAGATGAGGCGGTGAAGATGAACAGGGTTCCGGAACTGCTAACCTCGCGTGCCCCTTCGCCCGTTAAGACGGTATCGCTGGGATATCGGCAATTGACCACCACGCACGTCCCAGGGAGAAGTAACAACAACAAGTAACCTGTATGTCCTTCGGCTATAAGGAAGCAGAACTACTGTCGTCTGGTGCGCGACTGATCATGGTGGATACCCTAGTGGTGGCTAAGGTCAAAGGTTAGTAACGATAAGGGGTTAGGAGAAGGCTGAGGGCCAGCAATGAGGTTTTACTTCCTCGGTGAGGGGAAGTTCCCGGCTTCAGCCTCATCGTCACTACCCGGTCCTGGGAATGACTCCCGCCGGGCATTCAGCCAATTACAGAGGAGAAGCCCATGACTTTGTCGAGGATAGGCCCGGAGCTTCGACTGTCGCTCGCGTGGCGGTTTATGTAGCTCTGGGTGCAAGAGTACTTGAGAGAGGTAAATCACAGACATCTCCCATCATCCCTCGCTCGGGCTCCCAGTCACAAACTGGTTATTCCGTAGGACTCCTCTGAAAGGAGAAGAGGATTTGTGGTCCGGACACTTTCATTCGACAGGCGTGATTATGCGCCATGCCTGCCTAGGGCCACTTCTTCCCTCCGCCGTTCTATCGAATCGTCGACTCCTCGGGTCATCATCATCCTCGGTCGTCGGAAGGGAGTCAGCTGGCGCTCAAGATATTTGCTCGTGACCCTGAAAGCGCCGTGTGTCCCTGCTGGTCCGACGTAGCCACCCCTTGGGTCTTCACCCTCCCTAGGGAGGAATTTGTCCGCATGCAGAAGGGATCTGTGTCAACGGCAATGATTGCCACCTTATTGCTATTGAGGGCCCTTCTCCCACGCCGCGCGCGTGCAAACCGACATATCCCTCCAAGATCGGATCTGAAGTCCTGCGGATGTACGACCAAGGTGGAAGTTAGGGCCGTTGGAATCTTCAGCCTGAGTCGGTCGACGGGCTTGGTCAGATACTTGAGGTCCTTCGAACGGCCCGGCTTGGGTGGGCTGCGCTGTCACATTGGCGGGTTCTTCCTCACCATCGTTCTCCTCTTCGCCATCCTGGGATCCTGCGTCCCCATCCCTTTCCATTACTGCCACTAGGGTCACTTCGGCGCCACCAGTTGTTCGCTGCTTTGGAAGGGGGAGGTTAGCAAAGTCCTCCGACTCATCTTCAGAGTCAGACGGGATAGCATCAGAGTCTGACGTGAAATCTTCGCTATCTGTCTCAGACAACGGGACAAATGCTTCTAATCCGGAACGATCGGAGTCGAGTCCTATAACGACGTGCTTCTTGTTGTAACTCATGGTGACTTCTTGTGTACCAAGATCGATACAGGCATGCAGCTTTTCTAGCGTGGGGTTCCCGATGATTACATCGAAGGGGGGCTTCTCGATAACAAGAAACTCGAGGGATACTCGGAGGTCATCGAACCTTACAGGAACGCCCTCTAGAGTACCACGAATGCGGGCAACATTGCCATCAGCTACTTTAATCGTCCTTTCAGTGGGGTTCGGTGTCAGTAGCAGATGGTCCGCTAGTTCTGCTGACATTAGATTCGGGACAGCGCCAGAGTCCAAGAGGGCTTGGGTCATGGTCCCATAGACTGTAATAGGCACAACCTTAAGACGAGAGTTTTCACGCTCGACCTGGGTCGCATTGATCTTTCTGGTCGTTGAACGGCCAGAGATGATTCGACGCAGATCTTTCTTGGCCGCATCGGCGTCCCCGCGAATGAGTTGACCGAATGTGAGCCCGGTCGGGGCATTCGCGAGCTCCTCCATTACGTTATACTTTCCGGCGTGCTCCTGGAGCATTGACTTACCAGAGAGCTTCTTTGTGGAGGCCTTCTTAGGCTTCCCGGATCGATTACGCGTAGCTGAGCGAATCAAGCGAAATGGGGTGTCGCTTGCTGGGTTCAGAAGCTCCTTGACACCAACCCGATGTTCCAGGCGGGCCTGCTTTGGCAATGGGGCGCCATCAGCGGCTCGTTTGGCCATCGCTACAGTCTCGCGATCCTGAACGTCATCCTCGGTGACTACAGAAACTTGGTTGGGTCTGGGAACTTCCGGGATTTCTTTCTGATTTTCGGCATCGAAACGGACCTTCTTTTCCGAATGGCGCTTCCAACACGTTGCGATGGAATGTCCCATCTTTCCACAACCCCCACAACGCGTATCGCGATGCGGATTCTGTGGACAGCGAGTAGAAAAGTGACCAGGCTTCTGACAGTAGCCACAAACTTGCTCTCCATCAGCCTTCGGAGGTGGTCCTGACTTCTTCTTCATCAAGAGAGTGAGTTCTGCAAGCTGACTAGCTAGCTGATCCACCTTGTCTGCAGTGGGATCCCTATCAGAAGGGTCGACGGGCCTCCTTTGTAACACTTTCTTCGGAGGAGGCATAAACGCCAGTGAACCACCTGCTCCGAGGGCCTTTTTGCCGGCCACAAAGGATTTGATGAGGTCTTTCAACGACTTATAGTCGCTTGCTCCGCGGAATATCACAAACTGAGCTAGGTCTGCGTACTCCATAACCGCTTTACGGAGAAGGCCGAACTTGGCCTTCGCGTTGAACTCGGCCTTGTCGAAGCAAGCGTCCATGCGCTGGAGGGAACCAAGGAGATCACCGTAGTCCAAACGGGCAGTCACAGCTTCTCGGATATACTCCTCGGGTTCCTCAGCAGCGCCAAAGCGATCGAGCAGGGACTTCTTAACTGATATGTAGTTGGCCGCGTTCGGGGTGAGCACGCCCTCTACAGAGAAATTATTATAATAATGATCAAAGGCGTCACCACTTAGGAAGCCCAAGATTTCGGAGGAACGCTCCTCATCAGGCTTTCCACGGGTGGCAACGTTCTCGAAGAAAAAGAGAAATCGACGAACATCGGAATTGTATCCGTCGAAGAGAGGCGTCGAGGTGTCCATAGTATCGGGGCCAAGGGCACCTCGGCGAGAGTACCATGAAAACGCCATTTTTGTGATGGCGCCGGCGGTTACAGCCAAAGGGGGCAAAAACAATGAAAATAAAGTTTGCTCTCGTAGAGTACCAGTCCAATCGGACGAAGAAGCACTAGCCAAATATAAGCTTACGTAGATAGAGTGCGGCAGAAGCCAAACAACAAAGCACGAACACAAGAACAGAAGAGGGATACCAAACGATAGGCGAGAAGATAAAGAAGAACAAACAAGGATAATATATGTAATGAGATATGAATAGAAATGTGTCACAACTGGACAATGAAAAGAGAGACCTGTGCTCTAATAGATAGTATTGTTCTTCTTCCTAAGGGTCGCACGATGGCGACGGCTTCTGTCGTGCACACGCAGATCGTGAGCTTCGGAGAACTTGATGTCACAAACCTCGCAGTGGATGTCCTGCTCGGTGTAGTTGGCGCGACGTACGGCTCTACGATGGCGTCGGCCTGCTTGGTGAACTTCAAGCTGGCGTTGACTCTGAACCTTAATGTCGCAGACGCGGCAGCGCTTTAGGATTTGCTTACGTGGCGGGGGGTTACGACGGCGCTTCTCCTTCTGGTGGGCTACACGAAAGATGTGGCGCTCGCGTGGCCCGTCAAGAGGCTGAACAGCCGACTTCTTTATCTGAGGAACGGGATCGGGGACTTCTTCTATACGCTCGTCCGGATCGACCACGGACGAATACTCGCTGGATGAAACGATAGACCTTGGCACTTGATGTGAAACAAACGAAACGTTAGTAGTCACACAAAATGCCAAAAGAGTAGCTGTAGACAACTTACTCTTGAACGATTGCCTCAGGGCCGTAGGTTAAGGACAACCTTACGCTGTATCACACAGTGCGTCTAGCAACAACAGGTGCAAAGCAACACTATGTGAGGAACAGAATCGCAACGCGAAAGAACCAGCAAAACCAGGGACCAAGGCCGAAACGGGAAGCAATAGAACGGATGCAGGCAGCAGAAGGCCGCCAAACAGCAAGAAACGGGGAACAAACGAAGATGACAACGACAACGGTAGTTCGGGAAAGACAGAATGGCAGATGGAACAACAACAGCGAAAGAAACCAACGAAGGGAACAAAAGAGACAAGAAAGGCCAAACAAAGCGGATAATGAAAGGCAGAGTCACGCCTTCACAAGTCTAACCCAATGGAAGGGTGGTGCAGACGCTTTGCCTACTCACACAGGACGCGCCCAGACAGAGGGTCAGTGTGAGTGGCAGTGAGCGAGGGAGGGCGGTGAGACCAGGCCGCCAAGGGGAGAAGTAGAGAGAGAAGTAGGGGATGAGGAAAGGTTGAGGACGACAAAGGGAAAAGGAGAGAGGTTGGAAGGTTGTGGGGGGGGTGGGGGGGGGAGGTCGTCGAAGGGAAGTGGTCTGGCCGGAGTTGAGTCGGAGGCGACTGCTCCGGCCCTTTTATGCACAACCGCACCGTCGATTCCAGGCGGGAATCGACGGTACGGTTGGCTTGGCCAATGGATGCGTTGTATCTACCGTACTAGCCTATAAGAGGCGTAGGTGGTAGATACTTTAAGCGCATATGCCGCCACAGGGGGCGCCTACGCAACGCAGTACACAGCGTGGAATGCACGTGTATTTGCGCAAGCGCAGGCGCCTCCTGTGGGTGACCACGAATTTGGCAATTGACAGCCGATGAGGTCGGGTGGTCAGCGTTGGAGCGCTCTCTGCCACTTAAGTAGACAATCTCATGTCGCCCTGCTTGTAGTGCGGCGCCT
Organism: Gracilaria domingensis; assembly: GCA_022539475.1. Taxonomy (NCBI): domain Eukaryota; phylum Rhodophyta; class Florideophyceae; order Gracilariales; family Gracilariaceae; genus Gracilaria; species Gracilaria domingensis. The sequence continues at coordinate 43,213 of VCMS01000007.1, forward strand.
CCTGGCCACACGCAAGGTAGATTCTGCGTAGAAAACTAACTAAACCTAAGATAGGATTAACTATAATAAAGCATTTTTAAACTATATTCTGTATTACCGCTGCGTTGGGCACAACGCAGGAGTGTAGACACGCACACCTGTCCGTGTACCGTTTGACGGGCCACAGCACCATTGTCTAGGACAGTAGCGAGAAGGTTGCTGTCTCCCACATAAACCTCGAAAGAGGCAAATGCGTTTGTTCCTTTTCTCTCGCGCGATGGCTCACCGCTCTGCTGCGAAAATGCAAATGCCCTTTGAACACGTCATCACTTCCCACCAGCTAAACCGTGCCGCAACATTTTCAACGCGTTACAGTCTGCGTGCAGTGTTGCCAACTCAATACTGAATTATTGTCTGATCTACTGTACCTTCGTACAACCCTGAATCTTTCTTGGGAACCCGTCTCTGTCGGGTTGTATCAATCGTCTTGCCTCTCAGTAACAGGTTCGAAAGGCGATTGTTGCAAGTTCTTCAGTCTTCTTGCTGGAAATCTATTTCTGCTCAGTAACCACTAACAACATCTGTAACAGGTGATTCCGCTGAACAAAATGACTTCACTGACCGAGGAACAGAAACTGTCATTCATTCGCGACGGGTATATAATTCTGCCTCAAATCGTCTCCATCGGTCTCATTCAAGCCGCACTTGCTCACTGCGACGCAGCCTATGCCGCAAACCATTACAACACTCCAAAGCACGACAGCGGGGTCAAACCGACGCCTTCGTTCTGGCGCTCCGTGAAGTCGGCCCGCCCCGTAACTGATCTCTTCTACGAGAGCGGACTTATGCAAGTAGCGGAGCAACTGTTGGGAGCTTCAAATGTGGATATTCTAAACGATGATGGCCAAATTGCTTACACTTTACCAAATCCTGATAGTGAGCTCAGTCTTCATGAACAACATCCGAAACAGAAATGGCATATTGACACTCCGCTTGGAGAGTATATCAACCGAGGAGCAGATTTTGTACTAATTGTGGGCGTGGCGCTAAGCGAAGGACAAGAGGTGGATGAAAACCGTGGGCAGTTTACCGTATGGCCGGGTAAGTTGACTTTTTGCCAACATTAGTTACAACAAGTACGCGTTTAGAAAAAGTGCGTCTAACTGTTTTGTGGGCGAGGACGTTATGACACTATGGACTCAGGTTCGCATCTCATCACACATGCAACGATGCGCGAAGTCGTCGAAACGGTACGTTGAATGTTGATCATGAACGATTGTAGTGAAAAGAAGGTGAACTGACGTGTTTTTTGATCAGGAAGCGGCGGAACACGTAATCTCGACGTTTAAGTCAAGAAAAGCTGATGTCGGAATGGCCGAACGAGTGCTCGTAAAAAGCGGCGATGCGTTTATAGCGCACCAACGTTTAGCACATGCACCGGGGGTGAACGCGTGGAGTGAGATTCGGAAGAACATCTACTTTCGCGTTCGGCACAAAAACCACGACGACCTGCTGGACGAATTCAGCTTGGCGGCGGCCCCTTGGGTTGGATTTGAGGGGATAGCGGATGCTGTTGAGTCTGAAGCCAGCTCGGAACGGATGCATGGACATGATCGCTTTAAGGTTGAGCTGTAACTTTTGATTGTATTAATCCGCGGCAGCGAACACACGTTAGAACGAGTACGTGTCTAACTGGAAGTCTTACAGCAAATTGGCAATGCGCAACCCGCTGCTTTGTCCACAAGCACGCAAACGACTTGTTCAGTGTTGGACGCCTCTGAATAGAATTTCTACGATGATCATAACAATTTAGCCACGGGAAATAGCAAAATGTGACAGTCTGTGGCGATGGAATTAGCATTATAGAACAAATTAGTTTACAGAGCTGCTGAAGTTTTGTAGGGGGATTATACGCTCGAGGTCGGTCTCACCGTGATCCGAGGCGTTCGAGTCAAACGGGGCTTTCACTACCTATGCTTCTACCTTGGTATAATCCTCCGGCGAGTTTCAGCAGGAACGCCCCCAGGGAGGCCCGCCGGGCCTTAGCCTTACCCAGAACCTTACTCGAATAAGTTTTAAGCAGATTAGCAGATTCGGCAGCCCGGCCGGCAGAATCACCGATGAAGTTGGCTGGGAATTTGTTCCTACCTCATGGTGCAGTCGAAAGTTTGCCTTCCATTTGGGCAACATCCTGTTGTATCATCATTACCTTCGTTTAAGCGCAAAAAATCAGTAGAGATATCATATCAGATGACGGCAGCTTCACTTGGAAATATACAGCACTACATGTCACAGAAGGCATGGCTACAAACAAGCGGCGCGCTATGAGCGCGCGCCAGGCGCCCCGCCCATAAAAGTGTAGAATAAGGTTACGCTAACGAATCGGCTACCTTCGGAAAAAATAAAAAAAATGCGCGCGCAAATAAGCAAAAAGTTGCACCTCAACCGCGCGCGCTGCACGCAACGGCGCAGATCCCATCCTTCTCACCATGACCACGCCCGCCTCGCGAGGCCACACTTCTTCAATCACTCCCTCACCAACACATAATCAGTTGCCGATACGCAACACCTCCTGCGTCCCCACGCACAGAGTCTACTCCCACAAACGTTTTCCGCCGTCCCGCTCCTCTACCTCGGCGCGCGCATCAGCAGCGACAGGCAGAAATATCTCGGCTCCGGTGAGCACTCCTTGTACTTGATGACCGCCTTCCCCACCACGTTCGCCCTCATCTTCACAGGCGACGCCGAGCCCAACTCGCGTTGCTGCAGCTCCTTCGCCGTGAACTCGGTATCAGCAATCATGTCGAAGCCGGCATTGGCGCCCTTGTCCTCGAACAGCGTCAACTTGAGCCGCGTTGTGTTTCCTTCCACCAGTATATCGCCTCCAGGTAGTGAGAAGAAGCGCTTTGCTTCCCTCAGTCCAATCGCGGCCCCTACCCGCTCCAACACGCTCATGGAGCCTCCGTCGCCCTCACCGCTTCCATCCTCTGAGTCGTCCAAGATCATGCCCGGTTTCGCCAGCAATCTACGACACGAGAAGTAGTTGTACTCCAGACTGCCGCCGTCCTTCTTTGTGCGAATCATGCCCACCGTACCCGACCGATACAGCAGCGTCCACAGGTCGGACTTGGGCTCATTGTCCACAATGGCATGGATGGTGTAGAACATGCGTTTGACGTAGCTGTGCGAGAGAGCCTTCGCCCTCAGTATGCGACTGCACTGCACATCCAGCCGATACTGTGTTGCTTCATCTTCCACACAAAGCGCGGTCAGCAGCAGGCTGCCCACAGGAATCCTACTGCTCTTCTTGTGATCCTTGTCCGAGGCGGCCACAAACGAGAGCGGAAACGAGAGCGGCTTGCCCTTTGCCGCGGCCAAGACGCTCACGGGCGACTCTGCGGTGCCAATAAGTCGCTGTTTGTCCATGGAATGCTTGGTGCAGTCGTAAAAGGCCACTTTGAGACACTGCGGCCTGCGAATGTCAAACTGCACCTCAAAGTGCTTTGCAAACTCAACGTCGCGCCCCTCCTTCCTCGCCGCCTCCGTGACGCCCAACGCACGCCAGGACGACCGTCTGACGCGCGTGCCATCGCTCCTGACGTGCACGGTGGGCACCCTCGGCGCCGTATAGCGGGCGGCCACGTGCGGCGCCCGCAGCGTATTGGTCCTCCTGGCGTTCTTCATCTGACTCGCCGTGCGCTTGACCAGCACGCTGTCGACGACGGCGGAGCTGCCGCCTCGCATGCACTCCTCGGCCAGCACGCGCGTCTCGTCGCAGAGGTACAGCACGGCGTAGCCGGCGCGCGAGCGGCGGTCCGGCTCCGGCAGATCCCTGGCCGCCACGTACAATCTCAGCAGCGCGGACGCCGGCAGCGAGGCGTGCGTGGAGCAAGAGGTGCTCAGCGACATGTTGGGCAGAACGGTGATGTTAGCGGGCGACGGCGGGGCGGCGCGCATCTTGGCCATGGCGACGCCAAGCAGCGCGTTTATGCACCACGCGCGCGCGCGCTGGCGCGCGCGCGCCGGCACTTTAGCGCCGCGCGCGGCAGCCGCGCGCACGTGCAGCGCGCCAGCGGCTGTGCGGTGGCGTGCGCGCGCCGCGCGCACGCCACCGCACAGCCCTAAGTGCTCGGCGCGGCCAGCAACGGCGCGCCGCGAGCGCCAATGGGCGGCGCGCTTCAAAGCGTGACGCGGCTGCACGCCGCAGACGCCCAATGCGCTTTCCTCCCGCGCCGAGACCCCCCTCCGCCCCCCCCGCAGCGCAGCTCCGCCGCCGCCGCCCACCGCCGCCCGCCGCCGCCGCCCGCCGCCGCCGCCCGCCGCCGCCGCCCGCCGCCGCCGCCGCTGTCGCCTCCGTTCGCCATGCGCGCCGCGTGCGAGCGGCTGACCTACGGCCCCGCGCCCTCGCAGTACGTGCGCCTGCACTTCCCGCCACACGAGCCGCCCCGCCCGCTGATCGTCTTTGTGCACGGCGGCTTCTGGAAGTCGCGCCACGCGCTGCAGCCGCCCAGCGCGTCGTGCGACACGCTGCCGCCCGATCTCATCCAAAGCGGCTTCGTGCTCGCCGAGATCGAGTACCGCCGCAGCGACGATACGCAGTGGGGCTGGCCACACACCAATCAAGACGTGCTGCTTGCGTTCAACACGCTCATGGCTCACGTATCGTCTCACGTCGATACGTCACACATCCTTCTACTCGGCCATAGCGCCGGTGGGACTCTGGCGCTGTGGCTGGGCGCTCAGCTTGTTCGCGAGAACGCACCGCACCTGCCATGTTGCGTAGTCGCGCTCGCCCCGGTTGCCGATCTCACCATGGCCGTACGTCTACGTCTTAGCGATGAAGGCGACGCCGTGCAGCGCTACATGCACGGCACGCCGGATCAGGTCCCTCAGCACTACCAGCAAGCCTGTCCTACAGCGCTGGCGTCCGAACTGGCCACGCTCAACGTGCGCCTGGTCGCTGCTGCCAATGACGATGACGTGCCCATTTCAGTCATTGACAGCTTGTGTGAGTGTATTCGAGACGCCCCTGTCCCCGAAAACCACAAGAGGGCGTCTCTTGTCGTTGACGTCTTCTCCAACGCAACGCATTGCGACCTGGTTAACGCCACGTCCTCGACATGGGCCCATCTCCGAGACACCATGATCAAACTATGTACAAACCCCGCTACCTGATCCCCGCCATGAACCATCTATATACATTAAAACATCCTCTCCCCCCCCCCCACCCCCAACGCCTTCGCTATGAAACAAAACAGTTTCGCCGTCCGTCTGCAGTAGAAACCGCTCTCGGCTGTCCTGCAAACCGTGCCCGTTCCGTCAGAACTAACCAGAACCGGCGTTAGCTTCTGAGCTAACTCTCCTAACTACCTAGCGTTACAGTCAAAAAGTCTTCGAAGCTGATCCCGATGCCCCAAAGGCACCGTCGTAGCCCAAGCAACCGCACCAGCTCACCAACACACCAACTCCACTTGTTTACCGCACATTTCTACACTACCACTTTTTCATTTTTCTTTTCTTATAACATCCGGAAATCAGTCTCTTGTTTATGCGGAGTTCACAACCGTCATCAGCTTCTGGCGCTGTTCTTCAGAGAGGTTGGCTGTAGCCGCGTGAAGCATTTGTGGATACTTACTCCGAATGCCGTTGATCACATCAATGGCCATTCGAGTACCCTCTTCGTCGATAGTGTTCGTGCCCAGGATGGACAGAATCACAGCCAAGATCCGCGGCAGGTTGACAAAGTTTTCACCCAGGAACCTCGAGTCGCCAGTCTGTACGAACCGGATCAACGCAGAATGCATCACTCGCGCCTCAGATTCGTCCGCTTTGGCCGGCAAGTAGTCGACAACCAAAGCTCCATACGAAAACGACTTGTCACCGACGTAATTCGGCTGGAACTCCATAATCTTCATCAAAGCCGCTACGGCATTATCCGTGGCATGCAAGTCCGTACTGGATTGGGCATTTGGATGCCTAATCACACCTTCGAGATGTGACAACAGAGCGGGAGTTGCAGAGGCAGCGAAATATTCTCCGCCAACCTGTGCGCACACCCCAACACCATAGCAAGCTGCTTGGCGAACGTCAGGGTCTTGATCAATTACATAAACGCACATTGCAGGCAACACATTCTTGATGACAGCTAACCCTTCACGTCCACCGTGAAGAATTAAGTCATCAAATACGCACAGAGCCGCCTGACGTTCATACGCCGGTCGATTATCTTGCAACCGTAACCAGAAGATGCTCATGGTCGACACAGCCTCGGAACCCTCACTCAGTTCGTGCGTGTTTGTAAACGCTTCAACAAAGCCATGATTTCCATGCACACGCAGGAAGGCATTCGTAGCTGTAACGACTCTTGAGAGCAGTTCTTCTTCTTTGGCTTCCTCTGCGGCTGCTTCTTCATTCGCTTCTTCGTCCCACTCTTCTTGTTCAGCTATTCGCCTTCTTTCCATGTTTCTCGCTTCACTCTCAAGTAGTACAATACTGATTGCTTTTGCCACTGGGATCATAGTTTCTCGACTTATTGCCGGAGGACCGACAATGCCACCGATTTGGCCGAGGGAATCCAGCATATGGACTAGAACGTCCACGTCCGGCTCCCCACGGATCGCATCAAGAAGTTGAGGCAACGCAAAGTTTATGATACTCATAACTTGAGCTCCAGATGGATCTTTCCCAGACTCCATCACGGACCTTATCAGGTCTGGGATACAATTTGCAGCGGCGGATCGGCAGTCCTCGTGGTAGAAAAACTTGAGCAGTGGTACCATAAGCTCCGTCACATGCGCAACATAATCGTAAAAGCCGCCGCGGAGCTCAGCTATAAAGCAAGTAAGCATAGTACAGGCTACAGCCTTGTCCTCCAAGGCAGAAGTTCTGATACCTACCCTCTTGTCACCAATAGTAAGAGTCTCGTATCCTTCCTCATCCTGACCGTCATCATCTTCCAGAACATCCAGAACAGTAATGTCTGGCTTTTGAGATGCGGCTTCAAGCAGTCTCGGCATCACATGAGGAAGGTAGGGAATGAACGAGGCCTTAAGACATCTGCATATGCGTGCGTATGCCTGCATGAGATAAAAGCTCTGGGGGTCGTCAGGATCATCGGCATGCGCCGCAGCAGTGTTGACCAGCATTTTCATCACTGCGTCAGCGTCTGGACTAAACTTCTCAAAGCCGACACTCAACCCAACGAGCGAAATGCACTCCATCACCTTTCCCCGTAACCTCCGCAAGTCCTTGTGGCCAGTTGTGGTCGACAGTACTTGCTTCAGTCGCGGCATAAACCAGTCATAGTAGTGCACAAAATGTTCCTCAGCCGCATCAGCTACAGCGGCAATGGCCGTTACAGCCTGTTCCTGAGTAATGCGATGATTCGCATTGAGCAGAGTCTGCAACTTGCCGAGAAGTTGGTCTAGGTACGGAGCTATCACCTCAGGCGACGCCTCATCACAAAAGTTGATAACAGCAGCGGCAGAATGACTTTGAACGCGTGGGTTATTCTTGTCATCCATAACAGTGATAAGAGCGGTCACAATCTCCTTATGATACTCCTGCTGAATGCGAGGCCCAAAATCCGTGCACATTTGGCCGATACAGTTAATGGCGGCCCAGCGCACGCGAGGGTGCGGATCTAAGAACCTTTCCAGCGCAAGATGAATGACTGTACCCAGCTTTTGCTCAATTTGCTTACGGCAACCCTCGCCAATCTGTGAAATGGCAAGAAGCGCTGCATGACGGTAAACCCAATTCGTGTTCTGCAAGAATGCAGCTATAAGAGATTCAGCTACAGGGAGTACAGCCTTGCCGCCAAGAGCAATGGCCAAGCGATCTAAACTCTCTTGTCCACAGTCAAAATGAGTATACTCATTCGTGTCGTCCTCATCTTCCTGTTCATACCAGTCTCGGTCGTCCTCAATTTCAAGCATCATCTGTAGAGCCACAGGGAACACATTTGAAACAAAGGTTCCCATCTTTCTACATTGAGTCGGGAGTTTCTCAGCGATTGAAACTAGAAACTCAAGACTCACTTGGCGGGGTCCGCCTTCCGAGGAAGAATTGGTTTTCTTGCAAACTTCCAACATAACGCCACAAACATCAGGGAGGTCCTTCTTGTAAAAGCAGGGCTCACTTTCGACTACTTCGATGAGCATTTCGATAGCATTCTTAGCATCTTCTTCATTCCCACTCGTAACAGCGCGTTGCACCGGCTGCAACATGAGGGGAATGAGATCGACAAACTCATTACACAAGGATTCCTCAAGTACACCAATAAGTGCTGTAGTGGCTCTGAGAGCAGCAAGAGATACAGGGAGCTCAGCATCTCTCAGGCCACTATGCAACGCGACCTTGAGTGTGGGCAAATGGGGCGCAAACACATTCTGCTCTAGAAACTCGGCAAGCTGCGCAAATATATAAAGCGCGCTCTCGCGCTCATATGAAGTAGGGCTCTTCGTGAGCTCAAAGAGAGTTGGAAACAGTTCCGGCCACTGCGAAGGGCTCTTCTCAATCAAGGGACCAGCCAAGACTGAAATGGTGTCACAAAGTTTCCTGCGAACATCACGCGGCGCTTGAGCACGAATGCCCATGAGCAACCTTGTCTTGACATGGTGCTTAACGTCGTTGTCAGCATGGGTCCATAACTCGGAGCATGAACGACGCATAAGAACGGCGGCCGTGCTGCGCACGATGGTGTCGACCCCAGGGGTGGCAGCAAGGGAAGAAAGGGCCTCGAGACAGAGTCCGGGCTTGGCGACAGCCTGGTTGTACTGTTCCTCGGCGGCGCCGCGGATGACGTTGTCCGGGTTTTGAAGGCGCTGCAGGATGTTGGACATCTCCTGGGCAGCCTGCGAGAGGGCTGGCGGAGCGCCGTTCTGAAGCGACATGATGGAAGGAGCGAATTTGTGCGGGGGTAAACAGTAGTTGGGAGGTAAATACGAGGTGTGGGGTAAGGGATCAGGGCGGGGCGCCTTGCATACGGCCGGTGATAAGGGAGACGGGGAAGGGATTGTGCTGGCAGTGGGAGGGGATAGGGAGCGAGAGGGGGGAATGGAAGAGTTAGTGAGGAGTAGAGGGCAAAGGAGCACGCCGAGGAGGAAGATCTGCCAGGTGGCCAGAAGGAGCGCTCACTAACGGGAGGAAGGAACGGAGGCGACGGGCGCGACGGGGAGGGACTCCACAGGCGGCCTTGAAAAAGGGCGCGCAGGGAAAGCGAGGGCGCTCAAACAGGCGGGGGCGCCAAGCAAGCAAGTGGGGGGGGGGGGGAGGGGGGGGAGGGGGAGACAGGCAGGCTGGGGGCGCAGATGCGGGGGCCAGTTGGGGGTGGGGAGGTGAGGGGGGTGAGTAGAAGGTACAAGCCGACGGTGGCGGTCGACGGCGGAGGGGGGGGAGAAACGGGAAGTGACGACGGCGGCAACGGCGACGACGGGGGGGGGGGGGGGTGAGGCGAAGGTGCGCGAAGAACGGCTCGCGCGGCGTGCCGCGCCCGCGCGCGCTGGTTTTGCAGCCGCGGCGGCGCCCAACGCCGCGCGCGCGCGTGTCCAGCGCGGTGGAGGCGCGCGACGTGGCGCACGTGGCGGCGCCATCTGTTCTGCGCGCCCAGTGCGCGCGCGCCACGTGCGGCGCGCTCAAAGGCGGGCGCTTTTTTTGGCGCGTGGCGTGGCACGCGCTGCGCCCGGCCCCGCGCTCGCGCTGGCGCGGCGCGCTCGAGGCCGCGCGCGGCAGCGGTTCCGGCTCTCCGCGCGGCGCGGCCGCGAGCTGCGCGGCGCGATGACGATGGAGGCGGCCGCGTTCCTGGTGCCGCCGCTGCGCGCCGCGCGCCGTCATGGCGCGCTGCCGCGCCGCCGCGCCGTGTGCTCCCCGCCGCGCGTGGCCGTCAGCGCGTCGCAGGCCGCGCCCGTGCGCTACGGCGCCATTCAGCACGCTGGCGTGCTCGTCCGGGACACGGCTGTGGCGAAGGACTTCTACATCAACGTGTTCGGCATGGTGGACGACTCCCATCTGCGCAACCCCAAGCTGCCCTTCGACGGCGCCTTTGTCAAGGCGGGCGCCTCGCAGATTCATCTCATGCAGCTGCCGTCGCCGGACCCGTTGGACGGCCGCCCGGAACATGGCGGACGGTACGTTGTTCTGGCTTCGCGCTTTTCTCCTCTCTAGTTGCGACCTCTCACACTTGTTTAATTGTCATGTATCGTATCACTGCGTTGCGACGGGTTTAGTGATAGGCACGTGGCTGTCACTGTCAACGACCTAGACCCGCTCATTGCCTCGCTTGAAAAGCACAACAGGCCGTATACCTTCAGTAGGAGCGGCCGTCGCGCCGTGTTTACCCGTGACTTGGACGCCAATGCGCTCGAATTCATCGAGGACGCGTCCTTGTAACTTGGATACTTGCTTGCCCGTCTTGCTCTTTAATTTCTTGTCTTTGCCTGCTCTGCTGTCTATACTTTCTCTGCTCATGGCGCCAAACAAATTAAATGCGCTCTACTAGAAGCTGTTTCCAAAGCTTGTTCTTTACTGCATCCTATTCTTCGTCAGCTGACGTTTGCAACACGTTGTCATTTTTTTGTAAACGCTCTCACTTCCGTGCGTCTCTTTCAACGCACCGGGCGCAAACTTGTGTATATTCCGCCTCGCCACTTCCATCCTGTCCGTCTACCACGTAACCCCGCCCTGATGGAACACGTAAATGTCACGAGTCATCAAATTCAACCTCAGCACTCATGAAAGTACGATCGCAAAACTTCGTAGTGAAAACGTTTCGGTCTCGCCTTCGCACACGGGCAAGCCCTCACGTTCATCGTACAATTCTGTCCCCCACCACAGTCGCGATCTAGTGTGAATATTTCGGCATCCAAATGCTCCATACAGCGCCACACCGTTGAATCCACATTTACACGCGAGCATTTGTGAGTTGCTCTGCGGTCGACGTCGCCATCACATGCAAGCGCAGGAATGTAGCTAAACGCGCACACGCGATATTCGCACCAATCGTACCCATTCTTATCAATGTCCTCCGCCGGCGATTCTACACAACGAGTCACTTCTTCTGAGAGGCGACAGTCATATTCGTCAGCAACTGCCGTCATGACCAGCACCAAAAGCGTAAAGGAGACTGTCAATAAGATGGAAGACGTCATTGGTGTCTTATCGACAACTTTTCAATCCGAGTGGATTGCAGAAATGCTGAGGCTGAAAAGCTGTAGCTACTGAGAAAGGGAGCTGCGCAGGTAGTGAAGGTCGAGCAACACATAAAGGCGCAGCCGCCTTTTATATACTAAGTTGCCCCGGTCTTTGTAACTATTCGTATTCGGCTTCTTTCAATGCACACATCCTCACGCACCCACACATATCAGGGCAAGCAATAGTTTCGTAATCAAAGCTTATGTGGAATCATTATGCGCAGACAGGGAGAGTCTCTGAAATATAATGTTTATCTGTTCAGCAGCTTCCCCATATCGCCACACTCTCTGCCTTATCCGCACGACATTGAATATTTCGTCCACTAAAAGTCACTCTCCGAACATCAATAACTTGTTTCACATGAAACAAATATCAACAGCAACATCATAACTGCTATGAACTATACGGACGCATTAGTTGTGCGACACAGCATCATTCTTACTACATTTTTGCTGATGGAAGTGTGGAGTGCGATATGGCATTTGCGAGCGTGCTTCAGTCCGTTTACCCTAACCGAGGTAGAAAAGTGATCAAATGAGAGCAAAGTATTAGATATAAGGAAAGAAAAGTGGGAATCGTCCTCTTGCTTCATCCATGAAGCAACTATGGATGAACGAGATTTGTTGCGAAGAATGATGTCATGGGGTCTGTAATCAATACACGTATGAAGGGTGACTTTCACCCGCCATCGTTAAAAACTGCAACTTTGCACTCGTGTTTGACAGTTGTTTTACAGGAACGTCCAGAGATTTTGACAATGTTGCAACGCCTCTCATGAATGATGAATTGGGCCTCAAGCCTCTTTGACGTGCTTTGGTACGGAACTGGGACATTGTAGTTTCATCATGTCTGGTCAATAGATAGGCCAAACTCACAAGTACAAGCGAAGCAGTTTACCATGGCAGTACCGCCCACTAAAGCGGAGCACTTCGCCGAGTTAGATGCAGCACGTCGTGAGGATGCCAACTTACCACCACCACGTATGCTGGTATTGGTAGGTATTCCAGGTACGTCCGTCTCACAACGCAGCGAGTCTACCGCGTTAGTGCGCTAACAAAGGACGAAAAAATGAGCGCACAGGCTCCGGAAAGAGCACGTTTTCAATGCATCTATGCGACGTGGGGTGGGTTCGAGTATCACAGGACGACCTTGGCAACAGAAGAAAGTGCGAATTACAAACGGTTCAACTGCTACGCGAAGGGCGAAATGTAGTGATTGATCGCTGTAACTTTGACAAGTCGCAACGAAAACATTGGGTAGGTACGTGTATTGACACCCCACGAATGTACAACGCGTGTGGAGTGTGGACTATTTGAGACGCTGACAGACTGAAACTAAACGACTGAAACGCAGACTTTGCAAAGGCCAGAGGAAGCGCTTGTGGTGTGATTGTGTTCGCCACGTCTCTCGAGGTGTGCATGACACGCGTGCGCACCAGAAAAGATCATCCGACATTGAAGGGCGAGGAGGACGATGAAATGGTGGTGAAGTACATGGCCGACCAATTTGTGTTTCCAGATCGTACCGAAGGGTTCGCGTTCTGTCGAGTGATTCGTTCCGAAGCGGACCAAGAGCGAGTGCTAACAGAAATTTTGACAGCGCCCTGATGCACAAGACAGGAACATATAAAGCAAAAAAGGCACGAAACAGACAATGGTCCTTTACTTGAGCGTTAATGCAACGGAAAACGTAGAATACACGATCATGTCGGGGCTGGGGTGGAGAAGCACGGCGGGATATGGCCGTTGGTGGGCGGGGTTCATTTCGACGGCGAACGGGGGACTAATCATCGGTGTCCATGGCGTCCGGCGCGGCGGGGGTGGTTGAGGTGGACGAGTTGATGTTGGCCTTACTCTTCGTGCCACCAGTTCCCTGTTTCGAGCTAAGGAACGTCTGATAGTACTCAGACTTGACGTCGTAAATCATGTCTGAACGTCGCCGCAAACACAAACTGGTTGTTACACAGAGGGTGAAACCGACACGGGTCGAGAGTAACGGCGGCGGTTGCGTGGAACGACGACGACGGCGACGTCGACGTCTTCGCACTCACCGTCGCGGTCACGTGCGCGGATCAAACGGTGCGCGTTTTTGACGGGCGCATTGCACACGCGGCACAGCTGTCTTCGTCCCATCGTGCATCGCGCGTGCTTGTATTCGCATGCGCGCACGAAATGGCCGGAGCGGGCACGTATCTAGATAGCTCTCGCGTTTCGCCGTAGCTGAGCGCCTCGAGAGCGCCATGGTTCGACGCCACACAGCGCCATGACGGAGTGCCCATCGCCGCCCATAAGCGTGCTCGAGGCGGTGGCGTCGTCGCTGTCCATCACTGCGTTCTACGTGGGCAGTCTCTATCTGCCGTTCAATCGCGGCCACAGAGATGAGGCGCCGATCATTCGACGCCGTCTGCTCACGCTGGCCATTCTGCTTGTGGCGGTGGAGTTGTACGTGCGTGCGCGCCTTCACGCGGCGGTTGAACCGCGCTTGACGCCCGATTTCGCCGCGTTGGCTGTCGGGCTCTCGCTCACTTTGCTGCTTTACGCGGGGCATCTTGCGGCGCTTCCTCTACACCAAGTAGTGGGTGGCTTGAGGTATTCCTTTTCGGACCGCCGTGAACGCTACATGGCGCTCAGAAACTATGCGCTGGGCCCGTTGCTAGAGGAAATTTGCTTCAGAAGGCATGTGCTGTTGTTGTGGTCATGCCATTCAGCTGCGCCCCGTGTTCTCTTTGCGGCTACAATGTTCGCATTGGCGCACGTCCATCACGGAGTATCCGTCAGCTATTCCGTCGTGCTGACGCAGTTTGTCATCACGTTTCTGTTCGGCACGTACGCAGGCGCGCTGTACGTGGGCACGCGATCGGTATGGGCTTCATTCGCAGCGCACGTGCTGTGTAACATGCTGGAATTGCCGAGCTTTGAGGCAATTTCATCGCACCCGCATCGATCAGTTATCACCGCTTTCTATGTCGGCGCGCTGGTGATGTTTGCCGTCGCATTCGCGCCCGTCACCACGCTGGTGCGGCCCCGCAGCTCGGCGTCACAATGAGGAGGAGGGAGGTGACCGAGCCGACAGATTTGGGTGCTTTTCAAACTGGCAAGCATGCCGACGAGCGCGCTTCCCGCCATTTATTTGATTTTGAGCGCTTTGCGCACCACTGTCGACTGCATCTTGCGTGTAATCTATCTATCCACCTCAAGCGCCTTGGGTATCAGCGCGGCCGTTGATCCGCCTGCCCTTCGCGTGGGAGTGCCAAGCTCAGCTCCGCTCTCGTTCCTTGACATCTCCACATCCACCCACCTCTAACCATGGTCGGTCGATACCGCGGTCTCCGCGCCGAGTTATCCTCCATTTTGGCCGTCGATGAGAACGCCCAGCGACCAGTTCAGCATCATGTCGCTCCCCCAAACGAATCCATCTCCGCCCATCTGGCTCATCTCATCACCCGCGCCACCGAGCACCCCGACGAAGCCCGCACCGTGTACGCCTATCTCCCTTCCATCATGCTTCGTATCTTCGGTTTTGCCCCCGGCCAAGGTTGGCTCGAAACCTGTTCCGAGCTCCCCAGGCGTGATCGCGACGCGCTCGTGTCAATCGTTCTTCCTGACGGACCTTTGCATACATTTTGCACCATGCACACGCGTCCTAGATCCACCACTATTGATTTTGTACACGATATGCGCTTCGAGTTTCCCAGGCACAACTTACCCAGTCTTACAAATCATGCGTTGGATGACCAAGACTTGTCTCCGCGAACTTCACGCTCTTATCTTGCGCCGTTGTTGGCCCCTTCGATGCGAAGTGACACGGACGACGTCATTTTCTTGTCACCGCTTGATTACTTTTTTGTCTGTATGATTGCATCTCCCACCCTCAAATACGTCAACGCTCCTGGTTCCTCCGCCGTTAAGGTCCCGAAGCGATCGCGATCTATCCCGTCGATACGAGCTCAATACAACCAGGTAATCAGCGCATATGCAGCTCTTAGAGATTCTTCGGCCCCACTAGACAAGAACGACATTTTCATTCCCACCTGTCTTGATTACTTGGTCATCCCATGGGTAACAGCACCTCCCACGAATTTACCATACTTGTCAACTTCTACAGCAGACGCGATTGCGGCGCTTCTTCTTGCGCTGCCACCGACTTCCCCTGCAGACCTTGGCCTCACAACCGAGTCATGCAATCTAACAGCAAACCGCATGATGGACTGTCGACTTGCAACAAACTCAGGAGCTCTATATTGTTTTCTACCTTCCATGTTAGATATGATTTTCTCTAACTATGACTCCGCTGCTCCCATATTCCCTCTCATTGCTTACATTCGAGTGCTTGCCTTGCTCATTGCCCCCTGGCGTCAAGGCATTCGCAGCACTGCACTGCAGATGCTTTTGCCAAAACCAAAACCGAGCAAGAGTGTGCAAGGAAATCGTTCTTCGTCCATGACTGCGTTGTCATCCACACTTTCGTCTATTAATGCTCATTTACCCTCTTCTACTGGTTCGCCGGGCAATGCTACGTCTGTCAAAGAATCGAAATGGAGAGAAGAGCTTGAAGAGAGGCATACAAAATGTGATAAAAGTCTTCTCAGATCTGCCGTCATATTAGCCGCCAGTATGCACGTTGCGCTGTCTGCAGATGGAGTTCGCGTTCTCTCGCTTTTGACCGACGCGGCACAAGCGGCTCGCTTTCATTCGGTAACGGTGCCGGAAGAAGACCCCGACCGTATGGAAGAACTCCAATTATGTCTAGACGCATTGCGCGATCAGAAATCCCAACTCCAACGCAAGAATGGGCATCGTGAAAAGAATTTCATCCCTCTCCTTGCCGCCAATCTCGGAGACAAGCCCAGTAATGGTGGTGTATTCCGAGGTATATCGGAAATTGTTGGCGTGGGCAGTGGAAAGGTAGTGTCCTCTTTGAATGGAGGGAGTTCGTCGAATACTAAGCGACGCTTGAAGGACTTTCGGGACAACTGGACGGGAAGTGCGAAACGTGAAGACGTGCCATTCATTGGAAGCGTATGGGACAAACCGATCACCGGTAACGAGAGTAAGATGCTAGTTCTTGTGGCGTACTGGATTGCTCTGAGACTGGAACCCAGACTCGGGTTTTTGCCTGACATTCGTTTCATGGGACAGTACTGGGTTTGGGGGTTAATCACTTTCGTCTGCCTTATGATTATGCTAATGAAGTCCTTAGTTGTGTCGCTCACGTCGTAATCTATCGCGGTTACCAAAGATTAGTATATCGACTTCAGTTTCTTCCTTGTCTTCTGCGTTTGAGGATAGGGTCTTTTTCCTTCGGCCACCGAACGAGATTGAGATAGGAGAAACTAGACGCTCATTGGTAAACCGAACTAACTGTTTCGAACCTCACTAACAAGTACGGTCCGTAGCACGAAGGCGTTTCCCTCAGTGTCAAAGCACCAGAATGCTACGAAACATGCGGAAATGGCCCGCGGCGGGGGCAGCATTATGTTATGGATGGAATGACATGACATCGCGGCTAAGGGAGGTTTGTACCTTCACACATGGGCCTTTTCGGTGTCTTAAACTTCCGTTGGGACGCTCTGAATGATCAGGGGCCCATGTCATTCGCCATCGACCTCATGCACGAGCTAGTTTCTTTGTCCCACTCATTTTTCGCCTTTCCAAGTAAGTTTCATTCAGTTGGCAAGCAAGTTTTTCTTCACCTCACCTGTCGAACAGCACTCCATCCACAGTAGTTTGTACAATAGCGTTCAGTGGAACGGTGTTTCTCGCACTGGACAACGGCTGCATCTTGCAATTTGCCGAGAGACTCAAGAAGTACCTTAAGGATATACTTACTGTTTGGGATTCCTGACTCCCCATACACTGCAGCATTAATTCACTTAAGACGATATGCCTTTGTACTTTACAAACTTTGCAGCATCATGCTGCAGCATGTCACGAGCTTTTAAATTTTGAGCATTCTAGCGTTGAGGAGCGTTTGAATTCTAAACCAGCTGCAATATGTATGGATTCCATACTATGGAATGGTTCTCCAGTGTTCTCGAACACTTTACTGACATTTTTGCATAGAATAGTAGGAAGATGTCGCTACTTGCGACTCGCAAGGCCTCAAAGGATGAGTATTAGTCTCGACGTCGAAACCAAAACGTATCGATGGAGTGAAGTGCATTCTGAAACAGAGAAACGCTGAGCAACACGTTGTAGTTCTTGCGTTGTACTCGTAAATGAGAGAGAGAGAGGGAGAACAATGACATGTCATTTCATTTTGTCCTCCAAAACATTCTCTTGCGACTTAAAAAACGGATGTCTGCAAGACTCTGCCTCCACCTCGGTATAGGGCAAATATAACTTGTATTATAGAAGGTACTGCGACACGACGCTCGTGTCACTTATATGCACCGAGTAAGGTTAACTAGCCACCTGCTTAATCACGTCCACATTTTATGCACGATTACTTGTTGGTGTGAAGAATCTTGACTTTTGGGGCAGCACCCTTCAGGCGTTTTCTTGTCACGTCGTCCACATCTGCGTGCCCTCTTGGCGTTCCGTGCTGCGAAAGAGCTCGCCAACACGACTCTGTACGTAGAATCGATCATCGATGTCGTGCGGTTAACCTCTCCTAGACTCCGCCGGCCATCCTTACGAAAGATAGTGAGGTCCATGTGCTGCGCTGCTTCATTCGCTTCGTGTGGCAGACATTTACCAGAAGTGCGAGGGCTGTAGCAGCCCAGGAACCGCTGCAGAACAATTATCTTCCTTCTCTCAATTTCATTCTCCTCTGACGTCGAGGTGTAGGCAATGCGCAAAACTTGAGAACATTTGTATGCTGGTTTCTATCGCCATATCTTCTCACCTCCACAAGCGTTACAAGAAAGACGCCGAGAGAATTGTAGGAGTTTGCGTTTATGATACTGTTTATTCGTTGAGAGCGACGGAATTTGCTATTCCTTGGCACTGCTAGAAATCTATGCTGTACAAAAAAAATGTAGTAGCCGATAGATACGACGCTTTGATACTACCGACAGACACTGACATGCACATTAACACTCGCACGGAAGACGCAGCGAAAACCAAACTGCATCGCTAGAATGCAAGGTCAGGGGTGCAGAACGATCACCAAAAAAAAATATAGCATGAACAATTGTGCAGCAGGTGAAAAGCAGAAAACATCGTTCACGAATAAGTGCGATGAACGCAGCTGCGGAGGTGCGTTGTGCGGGTGGTTAGCATGCAGAGGACTGGAACATTTCGGATAATACATGTTTGGTAGTGCTGACAGAAGTTGCAGAAACAACTGGAGCACTCCAGGCATGCATCAAGATATGAGGAAGAAAAGGTTCCAGCCAAAGTAACACACGACAAGACAGATGATAGAAATGGAAGAAGGCAGAGAAAGAGAGAGAGATGGAGATATGAGAGAGACATGTTTGATAATGAAAGATAGATAGAAGAGTTTGTTTCTAAGCGTAGTGATTGTATCAAGTTGCGCGTGCGACGGAAGAATTTTAGCCAAGAGAAAATGCAGTGACAACGACGGCGACGGACCGATACAGGGATCGAGGTACTAACATTCAACACTCTTCTGTGCGCATCGACGAACCTTCTTCTTGTACGCATTCCTATCCGCGTTGTACAACTGAGCAGCCTCCGGGTTAGCAGGGCTCGAGGGGTTTGGATCAGTGAGCAACGACTGGATGGAAGTAAGAATAGTGTTAACGGTATATATGGGCGACCACTTGTCCTGAATAATATCCAGACAAAGAGTTCCATCGGTGTACACATTGGGGTGGAACATCTCGGCAGTGAAGCGCACACGCGGAGGTTTTTCCGGGTAGTGTTCGTTGAAAGTGAGGCGCAGACTGTACACACCGCCCTCCCAGGGGGTTTCTGGGGGACCGAAAATGGTGGCGCCCCAGACGAAGAGGTTTTCCTCGCTAAGCGGACTGGCGCTGCAACCCTCGGGAGGTTCCTGGCGCATGAGCTTGAGATCGGTCATGAGGCGAAGCCTCGCGGCGGAGGGGGATGACTGCGACATACGTCCGTCTCTCTTTCGCTTTCGAGTGGGAGCGGAAGCCGAGGAGTGGGACGCCAGGATGCGGGGAGGGTGGTGGAGGGGGGGAGTGCCGAGGCAGTAACGAATTGGGCAAGAGAGTGGGTTAGGGTAGCTTGCAAGACGGAGCACAGGCGGACGAGGAGCTGGTGAGTAGGCGGAGACAGGGACCGAAGCGCTTTAGAAGCGCGGGCAGAGGGGCGGCTGGTGGGGGTGGAGGGGTGAAGGGGTCGGAGGGGGTGAAGGGGTCGGAGGGGGTGAAGGGGTCGGAGGGGGTGGAGGGGGTGGAGGGGGAGGAGGGGCGTAGGGGTCGGAGGGGGGAGGGGCGCAGCAGGGAGGGTGGAAACAAAGAAGCAGGCAGCAAACAAGCGGCAGACAGCCGGAGCACGCGGCGCGCGGGCGGCGGAGGACGCGGGGCGGGCGGTGAGGTGGAAGGGGCGCACGCGAAGGCAGCGGCGGAGCGCGGCGTGCAGAACTGCGCGGAAGGGTCACACGCGCGCGCGCGGCAGGCGCGCATTAAGCGCAACGGTGGCGCGCACGCCACAGCGCAGCCAGCGCGGCGCCCGCAGCCGCCGCGCGCGGCGCCACGAAAAACGCGCCCGCTTCTGCGACGCCTTTCGGCCGCGCCGCGCGCGGTGAGCGAGAGCGCGCCGATGTGTGCGCCACGCGGCCACGCGGCCACGCGGCCACGCGGCCACGCGCCACGCCGCACGCGTGGCGCGCGCGGCCGCGTGGCCGCGTGGCCGCGCGGCAGGCGTGGACCACGTGGGTTTGGGTTGGGTTTACACGCTGTTTGGACAAACTGACAAAAACAACCCACAAAAAAAAAAGCTCATCTGGAGGAGTGGCCGGTCGGAGACCGGTCAGTGACTGGTGCGTGGCCAAGTGGCCAGAGGTCATACTTTTACACGCCGCAGCCGTACTGCACCGGACCTTAGCTCGATGTTTTGGACATCACTCGATTCGGAAGTTGGGTGCTCACAACGACGGTACAGGTGACTACTGTTATTAGTGTGGGCCACACTATTTTTGTAAGCTCAATTCTGAAGCATCTCACAACAAATAGTGTGGGCCACACTATTTCTGAACCCACGCTAATTTGGTTACGGGTAAAATAGTGTGGCCCACACTAATCATGACTCACACAAATAGTGTGGGTAAAAAGCACACCTTTATGACGATTGAGTTCCAACTACTTGCCCCTCAAAGTTCTCCCTGTACTTCTGTATAATCGCTTGCAGCTCTGGGAAGAGCTGGCGCTCTTCCCATTGCCCATTCAAATTCTTTGCCATGCCGCAACAAATCATGGCCTTCCGCGCATACGTCACCCCATCTTTGTCCCTCTGCGCGCTCACCATGCGAACCGACTTTGCGGCAAGCTTTTGAAAGTGGCGCTTGCCCAAATTGGTAAGTTTTCCAGAGCCTCTTGCACCATCAGACCACATACCGTTCTCTAACAGACCCATTTTGTGATCATTCCATTCATGACGCCAATACGTTTTCAACTTCTGAATGACAAAACTGTCTGCAGGCTGAACTAGATGCGTGGCGTTACACTGAAAGAAACGGATCTCGGTGTTGCTTCTCTCCAAATCCGCGCGAACATCCGCTGTTAGGTCGTGCGTATTGACATTGTCTATGTAGAGAACACTCTTTCGGTTGTTCGGTATTGGTTCAAAAACGCGACGTTCTTTCACCCATTCTAGGAAAACCCTCTTGTCCATCCACGCTTTTGGCCCCGTACGGTACACCACTCCTGGCACGTCATCTGGCAGTCCTCGTATAGGGTAGTTCTTATCAGCGTTCTTGAATATTAACATCGGTGTTTCCAATCTCGCATTCGGACCTCCAGCAATCAACACCATCATCGTGATACCGTCATCGCCCGAGACTACATCAGCATAACGAACGCTGCTTTCTCCTACAATCGCAAGCGTTTTATGATTGTCCATGTTCATCACAAAATGAGTCTCATCGGCGTTATAGACATCTTCTTCTTGCAACGAATTGGAACGAAAATCTCTGGCAAGTTGGCCTAGGTGGTAGGCTACCTCTCGCTCAATGTGCTCTTGTTTGGTGGGCGAAACCATCAACTTCCCACACTGTGATCTGTTGACAATGTTGTGACGTTGCATGAAGGACTGTATCCATCGACAGGTTATCCGAGATTCAATGAGATCGTTGGTTCTTTGATCTCGCATTGTGGCATGATATGGCCCACTCTGAGCTTTTCGGATAAGCGATAGAGCCAGGCGTTTGAGAAGTTTTGAGATAAACTTCACTCCCGATTTACGCAAGCGGTTGAATTCTTCGAAGAGATCCATGTGTAAGGCAGCGACCCATGGGGTCACTTTACGGCCACGCCCTTTCTCCGACTTGCACCAATGCCTTTTAAGCCCATTTTTGGTGTGTTTGACGAAGGAATAGTTATTATTCTTTTCTTTGCGGTTGTGTCCATGCGTGATGATCAGTCGACATTTCCAGTATCTACTTGCACGCTGTAGATTAGCCTTTGGATTAGAGCGAAAGAATTGCGGAAAGTGTGCGACAGCTCTTGATACTATGTGTTTTGGACCATCAGTATCAGCTGTTTCAATCATCCATTTAGCTATTTGTGCTTTGTTTGTGTTTGTGAGCACAACTTGGGGCTTTCGAGTGGACTTATTGCTTGTGTCTGTGTTGATTTGTGTGCCCTCGTTTGTGGAATTCTCAGCAGCAACGTTGTTGCTGGGACTGGGAACGGATTGCGCTGTGTCTTGTGAGGTTTCATTCATGCGCTGGAAAGCGCTCAGTAAAGGAGAGGCGATGAGTGACATAGTCTTGAGTGTCTACGACTGAAGAACGAGTGATTCGGAGCGTTGTCTGCTCTGTGAGCATATCGTTCTACGTTTTGCCGCGCAAAGTGGTTTAAATCTCTTGCTGACCCACACTAATTAAGTTTTGTCGTCAGCCGACTGTACCTGAATTAGTGTGGGCCACACTATATTGTGTTCCCACACTAATTTGGAACCCACACTAATAACAGTAGTCACCTGTACCTTTGTAGCCCTCTGATCTTCCGCATTTCCAGTTTTCTTGTGTTGCAAGGCATGTCCTCACCATGTCCTCACCAAATGCAGTCTCGAAGACCGATCTATTCCACAAATATCATTTTGGACAGTTTGATAGTCCAAACGCAAGACAACAGTTCAAAACATTTGTCGAGCGTAAAACAAAAGACACAGTTCCCCCTATGTTGCAAGTTTTAAATGACAGCTATCGTGCCTTTCTCAACAGCATTCAAAATAATCAAAACCAAAAGCAAAGAATCAACGCGCGTACAAGTCACAAGTCCAATGCTGATAAAAGCAGTGACGCCGAGGAAGAAGTACATTATGAAGCAAAAGAATGTGAAATAACAAGCGCAGGCTTTTTCGCGAACACAAGTTCCTTTCCCTCCATCGTAGATGATATGCTACGCTTACTCTCATGTCTTTCCGTCAAAAGAAGCATTTTGTCGCTCGGGCTTTGACAAAACATCATTCCAGTCGCATTCAACAATGGCGCGCAAACATCGACACATTTTTCGAAGACTTCGACAAACTGAAGAATGTCTACTACGGAAGGTGCAAAAAGCGCAGCAGAGGAAAACGCGGGGGAAAGCGTGCAGCGAAGAAAAAAATTTTGCATGCGAAAAGAAAGGCTGCAGAAGAGCGAAATAAAGAAAAGGATCTTGGAGTAGATGACGATGAATCGCGAGAAAAGTAAAGGTACACCGATTCGTTTCAATCCAATGAAGTTAAGGCTGGAAGGTCCTCAATCTGTCGCTAATCCGCCAACTCGTAATCACCTTATCCAAGCTCCTCAATCACTCTAGTGGCCAAACACTGAAGATTTCTCGCGTCACTCTCGCCAGTCTTATTCTGCTGCATGGTCCTCAAGACCCGAGAACGCAGATCACCAAGAGTAGTTACTAGCTGCGATCTTCAAGCCCTACGTGAACGCTGGACCTCCCCTCCTCTGTTCTGGCCCAATCTACGGACACAATTCCCGCGATACGAACTCCCACTCCGTAACTTGTGCGTAGAGTTTGTCGGTCAGTGGTACTTGTTAGTGCAACGTCCCCAAATAGAACTCCAAGTAATGGTAGTAATTTGCTGTCAATACTGGACAATTTCTTCGAGTCGAGTCAGAGCGCGAAAGAGCCGCGAGATTCGAGCCACGATTGAAGCAGGTGGTTCGAGTGGTTCTGTTAGTAGCGATTAATACCGGTTCGGAAACCATATGAGCACTACCAGTGCTACGGTAACTTCTACCGGTACGGCTACATTCAAGGGCTATGACGACGACGGTGCCTACGAAGATGAGCCAGCGGGTGCGTTCAGCAAATTGCGCATTGAAGATAAAAAGCAAGTTGACCTTCTTGGTGATGGTGATGACGAGTCAGATGCTGCTGCTACCAATTGCGTGGAGGATGATGATGATGAATTCGACCCACGTGGCGTGGGCAACGTGGCGAACACAGGAGCTAAGCAAGAAGATGATCTACTTGCACTCGCTCTCTCGGGACCAGATGTCGCACCTCAGCCTGCTCTACCTGCGTCAAGTGGCAGCATGAGGACTTTGGAACTTGTTCAGCACCTGGCCGCACAAAGAACAACTGCATTGGTACCAGTACAAACACAGGCACCATTTGAGGCTTACTCATTCAGTCCCCCTATCCAAACATACAACACACAGGGGGTACAAGCAGGGAAAGATTCTGGGCTTGGTGCTTTCAGCGGGTTTGGAGTAGGCGCGGCATCACCCGAATCAAAACCGCCGATGCCAGCGCCAGGCAGACTACAAAGAAAAGAAGAGGAAGATCCATTTGGAGATTTAATGGATACAGCAAAAAAGAGCGGAGTTGTATAAGAATCCAAACGTGACGCATCAAAAGGATAGTTAGGAGTAGTAAACCATTCGGGTCAGGTATCATTCTTAACAATAATGGTTGGACGCAAAACCCTTATGGGGTTTGATTCGAAGTGGGTGTGAAGAGTTTGTATAGAGCTCCACTCACACCATGTATCAAAACAAACAAGCAAGGTACACGGTGGAAGAACCGCAAAGTTGCGTCCTAGATTTGCTGGAGCACGCAGTGATTGATAGGTAGACTCCCTTCCCTGGAACCGATAAAGACACATGGAAACAAGCATTGTGTAACTGCAATCCTCAATAGAGACAATTGTCCTGTGTTTTCCGTATTCGACGGCCACGCATGGAGTGACATACATTGTCGTATAGAATCAGGCTCCACGAAAGTGTATGTACTTGTCTATACTTTCAATCGGTATGCTTACAATGAATGGGCATCCTTTTCTAGAACAAAAACCCATCAGAGTTCCTTGGTGATCTGAGCTGGGCAGCTCTTTTCGAGTCTCCTTCTGATGGCCTTCAACCTTCCAATGCTGGGAAAACTGCAAAACTTTCTGGGTTCGATCCATGATCTCGAAACAATGGATGACGGTAATTTTAGTCGGTTGTCCTTGTTCACATCAGTTAGTTACGAGATTCATCGTAGACTTTTGCAAACGAAAAGTGAAAACGCGAAGATTGTTCTTATGGACTCTACCCAGTTTAGGGAACAAGAACTGATGGTTTCGGTCAGAAGCAACTACGTTTTACGTTCTCTTTCTCGTGGTACTTCTCTTCGATACACTGACGATAAGCAATACGTATGGGTGAAACCACTTCACACATTTCTTGTTTTAAGACTTGAGACGGGATCTCAAAAAGATCGCGAAACGCAGCCGTATATATGTGCTGAGCATATAAGCATCGAAAGAACAGCAGGAGAAATGGTTAGGTTCTTAGAGACGTACTTTCGAAGACTGGAATTTTAGATTGGGCTCAAGGCTTATCCAATATTCTTCGTATCCGATGAAGACAAAGCATTCACTGCTGCAGCAACATGGGTATTCAACCGCATGTACGTTTCAGAGTACGGGGCTCTGATGTTACTCTCTGCTCAGAGGAATGATGATACTATTCGTCTCGAAAGTGTCAGAACTACACTTGTGCACTGCACTGTACACAAGTCTAGAAATCTCCGTAAGTACATCCAAGATGTAGCAAGAGAAAGGAAGGAAAAGATCGATGATGATGTGTACAGCTCACTTAATCGCTTCGTTCAGCA
Organism: Gracilaria domingensis; assembly: GCA_022539475.1. NCBI lineage: Eukaryota > Rhodophyta > Florideophyceae > Gracilariales > Gracilariaceae > Gracilaria > Gracilaria domingensis. Next base: position 68,582 of record VCMS01000007.1, read on the forward strand.
ATTGTTTGCATTTCTACGATCAGCGGACTCGTATCAAGAGCTCTGTCATAGAATAGGTGCTGTTTCTCACATCCTTTCGACAAAATTCTTCCCCTACGTAACCCCGGGAGATGATGGTCGGCTCCAAGTCGTAGTCTCTGCCGATGCTTGTGTTAAGAAGGGTGGAGAAGAGTTATGGAGGGGTTTGACACCCAACAACAAACCGCCACCACCAAGCAAAACGGTGCATAGAGTGCGACTTGAATCTAGGCTTGGAAAGGAACAGCTCAACTGGGAGACTGAAGTGCAGCTGAAAAAAGACGTGGAGAATGAAGATGAAACTGATGTTTCAGATGGGACTGATCCCGTGGAGCCCTCTTGCCATGGACTCGCTTCAAATACCTCCAGTAACAGCTGTGAAACTCTGAAGCAGAAAGGCTTGTCTGTTCTCTTATACGGTAAATTCAAAGCGTACGTGAAATATGGTACCAAGTTGAGTCTCGAAGGCGTTGACAGACTCCTGATTTACTTCAACTGTCCTTTTCTCAGCGGTTTCGGATATGGAAGGGGAGGGTTTAAGATGCTATGTTCGCTCAGTGAGGCAGCTACCGGAGAGCTTTGCTCACCATTGTGGGTAGATGGTGGCTCCTTCGCGTTTTTTCGAAGCAGCGTTTTCGGGAACGCTGTATTCTTGTTTGATGCGGTAACCGGAAAACCTCCTCTCACACACAACACTTCGGTTGAGGTTGCCATACGGAACAGGAAGCATGTTGACGAAATTGGTGTTCTAATGAAATCACGTTCGAAAGGGATTAGTCTTCCAGAATATGTAAGTAGGCGTGCGCATTGGATTGACACCAAAAATCGATTCCAGCTCTCCTTGATGGTATGCGGCCCTTTTAGCGCTCGGAGAAGATCTGCTGCTGCAACCTTGCATGATGACTCATCTATGAAGAAAAGGAGGCCGTCTAGACTTACTGATATTGCTCGAAACTGTGACGTTGATGAACTTAATGAACAATCGTTCTCCAAGTTATTTGAAAAGAAACTAGACGGTTGTACACGAAGCACCGCCAACAACTTTGAGAACATTATCTCGAATGAACAGTTGCCATCGACGCAACTTAGCTTGAGCCAAGAACGTTTAACGGAATCTATTTGGAAAAGTTCACGGGGAGTATGTAAGGCACCGGAGATACCTTCTGCACCAGATCCCAACTGTAGCGTTAACGGATTTCTCAAAGCTGCCACTGAGAAGCTTCACAGAATTATGTCACCTTTTGGCTCATCCGAACAGCTTCTCTCGCAGCTTGTGCAGCACATTCGAAGTAGAACATCCGAGCAGTACTCTACAGAAAGAGTGAACGACATTCTGAAGGCAGTTGTTAATTGTGACTCCTTGTTCTTTTCAGACGTCTCACAGCAGATTTTGTTGGATTCTTGGTTCTCGGATCTAGAAACGAGTACTGTGTGGAAGGAAGGAATGCTGGAGAGATGCCCCGGGAGTTGTGAGTTGCTTCCGTTTGTTCAACTGAGAATATCAAGTGTGAAAGATGGATATGTGTTGAACAAGAATGCAGACAATGATGACAATTCCGATAATATCCACATCGGAGACGTCTCAATTGATGAAATTCGAGTATTAGTTGCACCCAAACTTGCCAGCACCCGAGACTCCAAGCTGCCTCCAAGAATAATGGATACAATGACAAGCCTGTACTGCGTACTTTCTGGAAAGAGCAGAAGAACTATACTAATATCAGAGTCTCATTGGCTGCCCACTTTGACCAAGAAGAACATTGTTATGTCACGAAGACTAGAGACCTGCGACTTAGAGGTTCTAAAGATGCAATCGAGAAGTCTCCTAGCGCGGTCTGATTTGAACCATTTGGATGACGTGGAAAAAATCTTTTGTCCATTCCTCGTGAACGTGAACAAAAAGATGGAGAAGTGGATATGCTTCTTAGCATGCAAAGCATCTCGAAAGATATTTATCCTAGATGCTGCCATTCGAGCGGATTTGAAGATCAGTAAGGAGATTAATGAAGGCCTAGTATCTCTAAAAACCTATCTGCTCTACCAGTCGAGTGTCTCATGGGCCGGGAAGTATACCTTTGCAGGATATGATCTTACATTCCCGCAACAAGTATTTGGGAAAGATAGTGGTGTGTTTGTATTGATGGCCTGCCGATATGCTTTATTGGGTTTAGAATACTCATTTACTCAAGCAGATGTCGATAATTATCGCTGCAGATTTGCAAATGAACTGTTTGTGAAAAGAGCTACATGAAAAGGTACATGGATTGCGGACCATCGAATTAGGCACGAATGGCAACCTTTTTCGTTAAATCTCATTCGATGTTATATTTAGTACAGCATCGTTTTGCATTACAATGCAGTATACTGCTTCTTTTTGTTTCGCGTTCCGAGACGATTTTGAAAACCGCTTTGAACTCTTTGCCGCTCTTGTTTGCCGATTCGAGACCATTTGAAAACCGTCTTTGAACTCGTTTGCCATTCCGTGTGGGCGGTTACAAATTCGTACTTGGTATTTATATATAGACATAGACATCGGTATCATTTGTG
>VCMS01000007.1:71780-230464 GCA_022539475.1 Gracilaria domingensis
TCGCGCGGGCCCCGTGGCACAGCATGCCCACGGGGGCAACACCTGTAGTGTATTGCCGGCAGCGCGCGGATAGTTAGATATTTTAAATTGATATATTTCAAGTGCCGTATATAAGATGGCCGGCACTTGCCGCCACTGTACGGGAAGTAAACCTCAACGAGGCCTTTGCTCTGATCTTCCTTTGCCCGCTTGCGCAACGGTCACGCAGCCCCATCCTGGGGAATCACCGCCGCAATTCCGGGCTGATCAACCAACCTCCGTCCCTGAGGAGTACTAATCCGTGTCCACGGGCACTTTTCTTATCTATTTTATTGTTGTCATTTCCGTCTTACGGCTTTCGCATAACTCTTGCCTACATTGTAGGTTTGTTTTACATTTGTCTCGGGAGTTTTCCCGCTTATCGCGAGTCCAGTGCTCCGCAGTGCGGCTCGTTTGTTGATCTTTTGTCGTCCCATACCTTGGGCTGATACCCCACTCGCTGTGGCTCGGCCGGACATCCGGATACCTACGGCCGATTCTACCCCTCTACCTCCGACTGCACGCCCAGATCGGGGCCACCCGGATTTACACCCGGCTCGTGTTGGCCCTATCGGAGGGTTCTGCCGCTCGACTGCCCTTCACAGGGAGCAGGGCCTGAACACCCTGAGGTGCTCGTCCGCGACGCGGCTTGTTGTTTTCCCGTCGAGGGTTTTGCACCACAAACTGGTCTCCCGACTTGAATCGGCTTAATTGGCCAACGTTCGTTGGAGTTGGTTCGTTTGTTTGGAGCCCAGATAGTGGGAATATCCGTTCTTACGGTTCTCTCATTGTCCGTTTTCGGAAGTTGTTTTGGTTGCCATTGCCGCTGTGTCGGTGAACGATGTCGTCCGTCGCAGGAGTGGCGCGCCACGTGCCGCTTCTGTGCCCGGTTCGTCCGGCTTGCCGGCAAGTTTGCCTCCGTTGCCGAAGGACGCACTGGAGGTCCAGGCATGGCGACCCGAACCGGCTTCCGGGCCGCCGTTCTGATAACGGGCCCCACCCACTCGTGGGCCAACTGAACCGCACCTGCGGCTGATGCCGCCGCAGCGGTTGACGTTATGTCGTCGCGGTCCGACGAGTATACCTCCGTGAATTAGAGGCTCAGGTTCGATCCTGCAGAACTCCCAGTGGGCCTCATCCGGGATATTACGAAACTCCGGCAACGGCTCGATGAAGCCGGTGTCCGGGATGTTTCGAGCGACGTCCGTGTTTTACGGTCTGATGTCAACCAGATTATGGAAACACCGACAGGTGTCGGCTGGTCTGCACGAGCAGGCTGCCGCACGCCTGGACCGCCTGGCTCCCGTCTGGAGACGGTCGAGCAAATCATCGTATCTGATGCTGTGCGCCCGGGAGCCCCGGTTTCTGAGGTTCTCAGCACTCGCGCCGTTCCCGGATCGTCCGGCAAAGAAGAAGGTCAAGGTTGAGTCTGACTCGTCTTCTTCATCCTCTTCTGAATGAGGAGGGCCCCAAACAAGGGATCGTCTACCGACTATTCGGACAGCGCAGAAGAGCGCTCTCGCTATCGTGCATCCCGTTCGCGGGCTACTGAGCAAGCCGACAAAACTTCTGTATCGGAAGCTACTATCTCTACCCGATATTATCCGGCTATGATGACACGACGCACAGAGACCACGCTGGGACATGGCCAAACGTGCGAAATCAATTTCCGCACAAATCGGGCTCAACGTTTAAAGCCCACAAGTCTCTGGGGAAGATCCAATTTTTGGCTCTTGGATTTTTCTCTAGCCGCTATACGATGCGGAACAGCCGATGTACTATGGATGAGTGAGAGAGGCTAACCAATCGCGCTGACACGACTCATTTGCACGGTGTAGCGAAGATCATTCAATTTCACGGGGTTGTATGGGGTCCCCCCCCCGGGTTCCCCCCTCCCCCGCAGCGGGGGGGGGGCCCCCTCCCGACACAGGAAAGGGGATTATTATCGTGTGGGCAAGCGGTACAATATCCCTGCGCTCTTACGCCGACAGGCAATGCGATACAAGGGACTTTGAGTACGAGAACGAAGGCAAGGAGCCAGAGTCGAAACCGTTTATTCGACCCGCTCAATAAGGCTTTCCAACGATGTGGCAAACGATAGATATATAAACGCAGCCCCGAGCGGTGTACGATGTATTGCTTGATGGACTGCGACCGATCATTCGACGTTTGTAGAATATAGAGAGAACAAACGCCGGATTAGACCTATCGGAACTCGTTCATTGCCCAAGCGGAGGTGAGTGCAGCTCGAGCAACGCACTGGTATCCAAGGCGGCCCGCGCCCGACTCCTTCATGTAGAAGGCCGAGACTCCTCACTGCCTCACTCGCGAGGTTCTGTTCAAGGGGGTTATGATACCTGCACCTGTTACAGGACGATGGTTCAATGCCGAGTTCGGAATTGCCGTCGACGACGGAGCAGTCTACAGTGGACGGAGACCCCGCTCTGTACGCCGGACGTCAAGTCCCGGCATTGCCCGTGCCGCACTCTGGCGGATATCGAAGCCAACGCCCTGGATGGAGGGACCCGTATCCTCCTCGACAGGAGCGCCGGCCGCCCAACGCGGATCTTCTTCGTCACCTTATTTGTCATACCTGTTACAGGCCAGGGCACATCGCTCCGAATTGCTTAATGCCCATACGGGATATGGCGAAGATAGTGCCTCAGTATGAGTCGTTGACGCCCGCCGAGCGGGAACGTGTTCCCGACAAATCGTACCTTCGTGCGAAGGCGGAAACTCAGCCTGGAAACCAGGAAACGGTGCCATCGAATGGTGGAACTGTAGCCGCCCCTGCGGAATCGCAACCTCCGCAGATTGGCGGCGACGCTCAGAAAAACTGAGCAAGGGAGCCTCCAGCAATGGAGAGGCGCCCCCAGCGACGGGGTTTAGTGCGCCTGAGGCTGAGAAGCCTCGCTCCCCGGTCACAATCCTTTCGAGGAACTGGCCACTACAGACGTGGACTCTGAGCACCTTGGTGTCTTGCGTCGCCCGTGGATACGGTCTAAGAACAGCCGGTTCCCGGATAGAGTCCTGGTCATGGCGAAACGTAACTACAAAGTTTACGCCGACCTGGGTGTTTCCGACCAGTACATGGTTCGGCAGTTGTCCGTGCTCGATACAGGAGCTGGGCCAAATTTCTTGGTTGAATCAATGATTCCGCCGCACTTGCGGTCTCGCGTTCGTGCGGCGCCGCAGATTGACATAGCGGATGCGAACAATCGGCCACTTTCGACTGTGGGAGTAATAGACCTGCTCGTCAGGCTTGGCCGCTACGTGGCGAAGCTCGATTCTTGGTTTGCAAGCAACTCGCTGCGCCGGTTATCCTCGGCTGCGACTTCTGTGACCGCTTCGTCGATGCAATTCGACCGCGGAAGCGAACCATCGAAATGGAAGATGGGACTACTGTACCGATCGTTCGGCGTCCCCTGCGCCGGGCTCTGAAGAAGCAAGTCCCTTTGCCTGCGGCACAGAAGCCTACAGCCGATGAACGGAAGTCTACAAAGCTCCGAGTAGCTCGACCCATTTCCATCCCGCCTGAATCACAGGTCTGGGTTACTGTGACCTCCCCACAATGTGGCTTACAAACGGTACAACCGTTGCCTGCGTTACAGGAGAAGCATCAGCTTGCCCTCGCTAATGGGATTGTTTTCGTCGAACCCGAGAAGCCTTTTCAGGTGCTGGTTGCGAACTTCAGCCGTTTTTCTCAACGGTTGGTTAGGAGCCAAGTTATTGGTTCGTTGCTTCCGCACCCTGCGGCTATAGTGCCTACTCAGGTTTCTATTGCCGAGGTTCTCGGAATCCTCGAAGCTGAGGAGGGGGAGCGGAACGGAACAATTCCGAAACGACTGGACCGAACAGTTCGTCGGAAGATGCTACGCCGACTTCGTCGGATGCAAATAACCGCAGCCTGTCGAAGGAGGCAATGCCGACCTCGTCGGACAGTAATGATACGGACCTGAGTGCTGCTGACACGAAGGATAAGGCAGTACAGGAACTGGAGTCTCTGGATCTTGAACATGTCCCAGAGACTCACCGCGATAAATTGCGGCACATGCTTGAGGAGTTCACGCCCATGTGGGATGGCACACTGGGTAAGATTGGTATTACCGAACATCGGATTGATTTGCTACCGAATACTCGGCCCATTTCACAGCACCCTTACAGGGCAGGACCGACAGCTCGGCAGGAGGAGAAAGCTCAAGTTGAGAAGATGCTCCGCGCTGGAGTTATCGAGCCGGCTCAGTCACCTTGGGCATCGCCGGTGGTGCTCGCGCCCAAAGCTGATGGGTCTTGGCGATTTTGCATCGATTACCGCAAGCTAAACGCGGCTACGGTCAAGGATGTGTATCCTATCCCACGAATGGATGAATGCATCGATTCATTGGGCGACGCGAAAGTGTTCACAACCCTAGACGCGAATTGGGGCTATTGGCAAGTTCCCGTGAGGGCTGAGGATCGTGACAAGACAGCCTTCGTTTGTCATGAAGGATTGTACCGATTCAATCGGATGCCCTTTGGGTTAACGAACGCGCCAGCCACTTTTCAACGAGCTGTGGATATTTTGCTAGCCCGCTTTAAGTGGAAGACTTGCCTGGTATACCTGGATGACATCATTGTCTACTCCAGCAACCTGGATGAGCACTTGACCCACGTACGGGATGTGATGCGAGTCCTACGCGATGCAGGCATTACGCTCAAGCTCAAGAAGTGTGAGTTCTTTACCGAAACCGTCAGGTATCTCGGCCATGTTATCCGTCCGGGACGGCTTTCGATTGACGAAGTACGCGTGAAATCCCTCAAAGAGGCTAAGCATCCGAGGACGCAGACGGAACTCCGATCTTTTCTCGGCTTGTGCAATGTGTATCGCCGCTTCATTCCGAACTTTGCGGATATCGCTGCACCTCTGAACGAGCTTCTTCGCAAAGGCCAGCCAGTCGATCTGGAAGAATTCGACAACCGCAAGGTCGCGGCTTTCTCGTCGCTCGTGGACGCGGTGACATCGCCACCTGTTTTATCCCTGCCTAGGGCTGGTTTGCCATATGCAGTAGATACGGATGCGAGCGACTACCAAGTCGGCTGTGCCCTATTCCAGACCACCAATGATGGCGAGCGATTGCCAATTGGGTATTGGTCAAGGAGCCTCAACGTTCACGAGAGGAATTACTCGGTATCCGAGAAGGAGTGCTTGGCAGTTGTCTGGGCGTTACAGACACTGCGGCCCTATCTTATGGGGACCCGCTTCATTGTCCATACCGATCATTCGGCATTACGCTGGCTACTCTCTATAGCAGAGCCATCTGGCCGCTTGATGCGGTGGAGACTTCGCTTGTCGGAATTCGACTTCGAAATCCGTTACAAGAAAGGACTCCTGAACACTCAGGCTGATGCACTGTCCCGCTTGGAAACAGCGGCTGAAGCTGCGCCAGTCGATGATCTGGAGATACCGTGCTTCCTCGTGGAAGACGGCTCGAGCGATGCCGATGAAGAATCGGAAGGATGGGACATCTACGATGCTGTTTTAGCCGTGTCTGACACGAACCCGAACCGGGCTCTTTCGTACCGATCAAGCCGGAGGAACTCATCCGGGAGCAGCACACCGACCGTTTTTGTACGGAGATTCGTAGTCGCCTAAACGGTGGAGCACAGTTGCCTTTCGTCGAGAACGACCAAGGATTTCTAATCCGAACCGTCGGAAACAGGCCACAGATTGTGGTTCCGCACTCACTTCAGTCACGAGTACTGCATTTGTCGCACTACGCGAAGTTGTCAGCCCACCCTGGTGGCAGGAAGTTGTACTACACCTTACGGAAGGACTTTTACTGGCCAGCAATGGCTTTCGACGCGTATGCCACTGTTCGTGGATGTTCTGACTGCGCGAAGAACCGCGTCAAACTGCGGAAGTACTCCAAGAAGTTGGTACTCTTCCCTGCCAGGGCTCCACTTGAATTCGTGGCAATTGACTTGCTCGGCGAGTTTATCCGCACTCGCCGGGGAAACCGGTTTCTACTTGTGATCACCGACCGTTTTTCTAAACTGGTACGGACTGTGCCTTTGACGAAGGTTACCGCCAGTGCGGTCGCCCAAGCTTTCGTTACACACTGGGTTTTTGTCTACGGACCGCCGATTGACCTGTTATCGGACAATGGACCGCAGTTTACGGCTAAGTTCTTTCAGGACGTTTGCCGCATCTTGCGGATCCAAAACTGGTTTACGACAACATACCACCCCCAGAGTAATGGGCAGGTTGAACGTTTTAACCGCACAATGCTCAATGCATTACGGACATTCGTTGCCGAACATCCGTCGGAGTGGGATCAATACACCGATGCGGTGACATATGCCTACAATACGCAGGTTCATCGCACTACTCAGATCTCGCCGTTCGAGCTTGTGCTATCACGCGTTCCACCTTCGGTGGCTATCGAGCCACAGCCAACTTTGGATAAGTTCCCCTCGCCTCGTCTACACAGGGACGCCTGGAAGGCCTGGCTTAAGAACATCATTCCTACAGTTAGGCAAAACATCGATAAGGCACAAGCCGCGTACAAGCGGAATTTCGACGCACGAATGCGCAGGGATGCCCCTCAGATCAGGGAAGGTAACTACGCCTTCCTACGGAAGGAATACTATAACCCGGAAAAGGAGAAGAGGCATAAGCTCTCTCCTATCGCGGACGGCCCCTACAGGGTTATTTCTATCACCGATACAACGGTTGTCCTCGATATTGAGGGTGAACACGAGCGTTTTTCGCGCGATCGCGTAACGCCTGCGCCACAGCCTGTTCGTCAGGAAAAGCAACCGGAAACGCCGGACAGCGCTACGCCTACTGTGGACCAAGCCGCGACAGCGGGAGAGCGCGCTTCGTTGTCAGTCCTGCCGCATCCTAGCCGCGGACTTGCTGATTTGCCGGCAAAGCCGGAAGCTAACCCGCCAGTCTCGAACGCCGCACATGTCCACACGCGGATACTGGCCCCTCAGGGGATACTCAACACCACCCCCGACGCTCCAACTGAGGAGGGGGAGGAGGAGGTAAGTCGCTCGATCTCGTTGTCGCCGTCGTCGACGGAAGTGCCTTTGCAGGCCTCCGGGCCGCACGCAAGTCGTGGTGAAAGCACGCGGACGCGCGACGTACAGCCGAAGATTCGGAAAGAAGCGAGAAACGCGCAGTTATCGCGGAAGCCTAAAGAGGAACGCACCACTTCGGTGGAGCACGAAGCCGGAGAACCGGAAGAACACCAGGATGTAGCTGCTGCAGAAGTCGCCGCTTCGCCCGCGGATAGCACTGTACGGCCGTCACAGACGGAAGGACAAGAGCCTGCCCCAGCTGTGCAGCGTGAGACCGGTACGCCGGAAAAGAGGGTGGTAACCACCGCAGCAGCCACGTCGAATGCGGAAAGTACATGCCCGCCGCAGTCGGAGCCCGGCAGCGGCAGCGCACTCGCGTCAAAAGAAGCCGGAAGACCGGAAAAGAAGCCTGTCCAGAAAGACCGTGTTGTTACGGCAGACCCGATTTCGGGAGATTTTATTGAAGCATCGAGTAATGAAGCCGTTGAAAACACGGAGGCAACCGCCGCAACAGCAGGCCGACATGCCACAGTAGGTGGGCAGCAGCCCAACGCTGCACACGCGCGCACGCTGCGCCAAGTGTCTGGCTTCGCCGGCGATCCGCCTCCAGTGGAGGGTGACAACACACGAGCCGGGCACGTGCCCGCTGTAAGGATTGCGGCCGCCGGAAACGGAAATTCCGAATTTGAATCGGCAACGCACAGCCGTGCAACGGCGCAGGCCCCACCGCCAGCAATGCTTGGCAAGGCGTCGCCTCGGCACGTGCCACGGCACCACTCGCTGGCACACCGCATTGCGGACCGTTCACCCTCACTTCGGGAGATCTTGCCGGAACGCCGGAAGCTCGCTATTCGAGAACACCGAAGCTCGGTAACAGCCCGACAATACGGGAAGGAAAGCCAGAACTCTGGAAGCCGGAATGACATGGAAACACCATGGTCAAAATGGCTCTCGCCTGGCGTACAGGGTGTCTTGCCGTCAGGACGGAAGCCGAAAGTAACCAATGAAGCCCACGACGGGAGAAGTAACAACGACACCTCGAGAGAGGATACATCGACAAAGCCGCATCTTGCGCGGAAGGTCCTCGATGAGGAGTATGTCATTGACCGTCTGATAAGTCACGGCTACGCCCCTGACGGGGAACTACTGTATCGAGTCCGTTGGTACGGCTACGCCTCTTCAGAGGATACGCACGAGCCCATTGAGCACTTGCCTCGCTCGAAGGTCTTGCAGTACCACCGTCGCACACGGACACCGATACCGGCTACGCTGGACAAGGCCCAAGTGGGTTGACCACCCACGTCTCTATTGAGCACAGCCGTCCCAGACGGAATATGCCGCCTCATGCGGACAGTATTGCATTACGCAAGAATATGCCGCGTCAAGCGGATGCAACTTGAAGTTAACTCGAGATCACTTAGCCGCCTCAGGCGGACCAGGCCGCTCTAAGGGGACAGCTTTTCGCTGAACAAACATGCCGCGAAATGCGGAAGCCACTTACAGTGGAGAAGAAGATAAAGAAGAAAGAAGCCTAAGAAGAAGGAGAAGAAGCCAGGACACTGGAAGGAAGACTAAGAAGTTTTATCGCTACAGCCGCTTGTGCGGAAAAGTTACCCCTCTCTTGTGGGCCATTCGCAACAGACTCAAACGAGGTATTGCCCACTGAGAAGGGGGAGAGCAAGACGAAGAGTTTGAGCCAAGCCAGCACGGCTGGAGAAGTTTACCTCTAACTATTGAGTCGCCCCTCATCATCGGGGTCTATCGCGGGCTACCGTAGCCCGTAGGGGATCGCGAGCCGGGGAATTACGCGCCGGACGGCCCAGCACCTGGGGTGCCCCCACTACCGGGAGCCCCGGAGAAGCGCTGTGCCGCTATTGCCTGCAACTCCGACTCGTCGGTCACCGTATCGGGAACGGCCACTCCCACGCCTCGAAGAAAGTCGCGAATGACCGCCGCTCGCGGAGTGAGAGAAGAACTGCCGCCCACGGCGGATGCTACATCCTGAGCCCACGGGCCGGTCGGAGCGGGAGCCGCTACAGCGGGCGGGTCAACGATCACGACTTCGTCGTCATCTCCCGTAGCGTCGGGCTCCGAGGCAACCCCCACTGGGCTCCCCTCATCCATGGGACTTCCTCCCTCTGCAGGGTCATCACCGTCATCGTCGACGTATACGAACCCACGCGGGTGCCCTTCCGGGATATATCGCTCCTCTCGGCGGCGACCAGCCGCCTCAGCGGGACCAATTACCTCCCAAATCCATGGGTCAAAGTATACGAAGTCGCCGGCGTTGACGTTCCGTCCGGGAGAACGGTCCGACTGCCGACGGACCCCGTCGGAAACCTGACTAGCAGGCACCTCATTCCAGTCAATCTGGTCAATGACGTCCACCAACGCGGTGGCTTCGCGCGCATTGCGGACCGAGCCGAGCACTTCGGAGAGATCCAACGCTCGGATCGCTTGCCGGATGAGTTCCGGGATGAACCAAACTCGGTACGAGTCATATGCCTCGATGAGGAGGAAAGCCGCAACGCGGACGGTCCATTCTGTTGCCAGGATGCTCCACAGGCCGCGAGGCGGATCATTCATGAAGTACGAGCCTATGTAAGTTAGGCAGGGCGGTAGCTCTACGTGACACCCTCGTGGGACTTCGACCGCAGGCCAGAATGACGGCAGCGGCAGGTATCGCCCAGTATGGGAGTGACGCGCAATGCGTTCCACCTCCGTGCACTGGTACGGCACCAGTACCCCGAAGCGGGAGCGCCATTTCCTTTCGAAGCGGAGGCCTTCATGAAATTGAGACCGTCCAGGACGGCGAAGGAACCGGAACTCGGCGCGAAGGATCGGCCGCGCCCACAGGATCAACTCCTGCTGCGGCTGAACGGTATCCGAATATCGGTCAATTTCGTCCAACGCGTTGGCTAGATGGTCGCCGTAGCCGACCTCGCCGAAAGTTCGGTAACGTGCCACATCGTACTGGTACTGTGCCGGCACCGGATGTTCGTTCGGAGCTCGGAAGTGTCGCGCGTACCCAATGCGGGCCATCTCATTGCGAGCGAATTGTCTCGTCTCGTTTCGACCTACAAACAGGCAGCTCGGTATAACCGCAACGCGGGCGATCCAGTCCCATGAACGGGTAACGTCAGCAGGAAGCCCACCAGGGAGTTGACCGTCGACAGCGTACGAGTCGACGAGCTCTGTATCCCGAACGGCTTCGGCGTCAAACCAGGGAGCCTGGGCAAAAAGGAAACTGTGCCGGTGCGGATCCCGGATGCGTAACGCGCCTGCGGTAGGCCATCCACCCAGCGTAGCTGGCATCTCGGCGTTGAACCAATCCCACACGGGCGCGGGACCAGCCTGAGCTGGAGCGTGATCTTGTCCGGGAGAACCCGGCTGGGAGGCAGCCGCCGACTGCGGGAGAGGAACAGACCGGAACGGCGGGTTCGATACTTGCATGCGTGCCGTCGAGGACGGAGGGCCGTTCGGTGCGTTGGACATCGCGGGAGGGCTCGAGATGACGAGGTTCGCTACTGACACCGGAGGTGTTGGTGGCTCCGAACAGTTCTCGGCAGACCCGTCTTGGGAGACTTCCTTATATACCTCCATCGCCAGGCGTATCGAGCCGACGGAGTCGGTGTCTCAGCCTGAGAGGGGGGAGATGTAGAGCAAAACGCCCTTTTGTGGGGATGCACCGAGGTGCTTTTCATAGTTTGTTGATCCGTCATCGGCTTCGACACCTCAGGTTATGAGAGGCTACTGGGGTAGTGCCCCTATTTTGGGGTATGCCTAGGAAGGGTAGTATTTCTGCACACGTGTGCCAAGTTGGCCCGATCGCGCGGGCCCCGTGGCAAGCATGCCACGGGGGCACACCTGTAGTGTATTGGCCGGCAGCGCCGGATAGTTAGATATTTTAATTGATATTTTCAAGTGCCGTATATAAGTGGCGGCACTTGCCGCCACTGTACGGGAAGTAAACCTCAACGAGGCCTTTGGCTCTGATCTTCTTGCCGCTTGCGCACGGTCACCAGCCCCATCCTGGGAAATACCGCCGCAATTCCGGGCTGATCAACCAACCTCCGTCCCTGAGGAGTACTAATTCGTCGTCACGGCACTTTTCTTATCTATTTTATTGTTGTCATTTCCGTCTTACGGCTTTCGCTACTCTGCCCTACATTGTAGGTTTGTTTTATTTGTCTCGGGAGTTTTCCCGCTTATCGCGAGTCAGTGCTCCGCAGTGCGGCTCGTTTGTTGATCTTTTGTCGTCCCATACCGTTGGGCTGGATACCCCCACTCGCTGTGGCTCGCCGGAACCATCCGGATACCTACGCCGATTCTACCCCTTCTACCTCCGACTGCACGCCCAGATCGGGGCCACCCGGATTTACACCCGGCTCGTGTTGGCCCTATCGGAGGGTTCTGCCGCTCGACTGCCCTTCACAGGGACCAGGGCCTAAACACCCTGAGGTGCTCGTCCGCGACGCGGCTTGTTGTTTTCCCGTCGAGGGTTTTGCACCACACGAATAACAGAGTCTTTATCCCTACTCTCCGGGGAAACACTTGTGATTGAGTGGTTTCGTCCGTAGCAGAATCTTTTCCGTTGGGCAGAGCTTGTTGCCCATCTGCATTCCCAGATTCAGACGATGATTTATCGGAACTTCTCACTACCGTGCCCTTATCTGCAACTGGTAATAACCGAGTCATCGGAGAAACATCTTGTAGACGTCCTGCTTCGTGGGGTAATTCAATCGTATTGAGCACAGTGTTGAGTTCGCTCGACACATATTGAGTTGCTGCTACAGCCCGGAGTAAGAAAGTAGGGGCTGCCATAGCTGTCGGACATGGAGGGGTCGATCGGTGGTGTTGGATCGATCTTGGTTTCACGGGAGGTACACGTGATGGATATGTTTTGCATGTTAGGATTAGTGAGATACGAGATCGGAAATGGTTCATCAGCTAGTGGGAAATTGTGAACATCGTCGTCGTCGGAGGTACGTAGCATATCCGAAAATAGCTGTAGACTTGTCATAAAACCTGGCTTGTTGTTGTCAACGAGAAAAGCCAAGTCGTGGGCCTCCTTTAGTGAGGGGAATAACGACTCTGACGGCGAAATTGGGGATGGTACAGTACCCGTGACGGAAAAAGCAATGGGACGTGAGTTAGATGAATACAAAGGGCTTCGCGAGTGGGAAGTTACAACACGATGGCCAACTGAACGATGCTGGGCGTGGACAGTAAATGGCTGCGAGTGCCAAGCGGAATGAGTGAGATAATAATGTTTAATCCTTGTGATGATGTGTTGCTTTCTCCCCATCGGTTGGAAACCATAACGCCCCATCCAGCATCGCGCGAAATCTTGCACGCCTGAATCGCTTCGCTAACGGATCCAATCTGGTTGACCTTTAGTAGCAAGGCAGTGCGAGCCTTCTTCGAGATTCCCGTTTGAATGCGTGTGGGGTTGGTTACAAGCATGTCATCACCGACAATCTGGACGCTCTCCCCGACAGCGGCGGAGAGGGTGTCGTAAGGATCCCACTCCTCTTGATCAAACGGATCTTCAATGTAGAACATGGGAAAAGCAGCGACGAAATCCTTTTACAGCTCACCAAGCTGCTAACCAGTGTGGCACTGGAAGCCGTTATTGTCGAAGGGTTTGAAGTCGAGATCGTACCTTTTCTTATCATCTTCGCGGGTATATTGTAATAAAAAACGGACATTATACTTTCATACATGCGCTATCCTTTTGCCGGGCTGGACACTTTCCGGAGAGAGCAGATCGGTGCTCACCATAGAGTGCATAAAGCAAGGAGACGCGAACATCATTGATACCGTAAGTATTGCTCAATAGAAGGCGGAGTAACACAGAATGATTGCATCGTTTGCCCACATTTATAAAAACAGTTGAGAAGGATGGCAGTCTCCTTGTACATAAGAGCTATTGGCGCCTGTCGCACTTTGAGATGTCGAGAAAAATCGTTGATTATCCAGTACTGCTTCAAATCCTTGTACTTGTGTTCCATGCTAACGCGTACGGCGCTCATATCGCGGTTAATTGACCGCTCTAGAGCAGTTGCAAATTCAAAAAGAAATGGGCGCAGCATCCATGGCCTTAGCAAGAAGTGGGCATCGCCGTATACGTAGTACTGTTCTCCGTTTACCACAAGTGACTGCTGTAGAGAATTCTCCCGACCACTCTCTCTTAGAAGCGTTGGATCGTGGCGTCTCCCCATTTGCGGTCCATACAGTGCAAACATTAGTCCATCTGGAGTGCTGATGGTCATGTACACCAAGCAGTGCATTTGCTTGTGTCCAGAGTTACAGAAGCGCTGATAGCTACCAGGGCCCCCAGGGCGGCACATTTTTAGTTTCGTGCAATCAATGAAACCGACGCAATGATCGTAAGGTGATACCATGGCAGTAATTGCGGTTGCGTACTCTTGTGCTTTTTCTTGCATGAATGTAGTTCTTATTTCCAGCACGTATCCATACCCTGCAATAAACATCTCGCAGGCTTCCCAGAACACCTCACTTAAATGCGAGGCTCGCATCCTAAACAGCATTGCTACATCATACCAATGAACGGTTCTGGCTAGGCGAAGACACAGTATGCAAAAGGCAGTGATGGATATGCATCGTATACGGTTACGGTTTGTCCTTTTTGTCCAAGGAATTAGCTTCGAGAGAAAAATAAGATCTTGTTTCTTGAAACGAAAGTTTCTTAGACAGTCTTGGTCAGAGAAGATGTTCAAATCGAAGCAAGTGCTGGAAATGGTTTGATTGCGGCGCATTAGAGTCCTCATCTCGGTCGTCTCTTTTACGCTGTTGTGCTTCGCGGTAATTGCTATTTCCTCAGACAAATCGCTGAGCAGGGTCCAGCGGTAGTACCTTCTCCATCTATCTTTCCCTTTGCGGCAGCGCGAGAGCGAGTAATCAGAAACTTGCATCGGACGGAGGCTTGCAGTTCTCTTTGGAACTTGTTCCAGAGGAACAGAACAACCTGTTTGGAAGTTCCATTCACGATTATGGGTCACACCCACTGTTACGTTATGACGTGTACAGGGTACGAATTTCGTACTGCGTAATTGGGAAAACATACGAATTTCGTACGTGCTTTTCGTGAGCAACTCTCATGGAAAATGCTACGAAATTCGTAGTGCGTAATTTCTCTAATGTGGCTTCGGAAAGGTTATGGAAATCGTACGACACGTCGCCCGAATTTTCCACGTGTATTCCGTGGAGCACGATGCGCTTCTCCGCGGAACAATCTTCCCGGGACCCGTGCTTCTCCTTTGAACATATATGATGTGTCTCGCTTGCGCGTGTGCCCAGCCAAAAGGGCGACCACACCGGCAGTCGGTGTGAACTTGTGCTGGTGTGAAAGCCGCTCCACTGCCTTCATGCTGTGCCATCCGGCTCATCAACGCAATCATATCTATCGGTAACGCCGCAACACCGACATTGGCCAAGAGCATTAGATTTGTTCCATCTTCATTGCTATTCGGCTCGTTTTCGTTTGAGCCAAAGATGAACAGCTTGTCATAGCTGGCAAGCAAAGTGTACGGCAATGACATTGTTGTGAGCAATTATATGTGGCGCAAAACAATTGTGCTGCACATACGTGTAGACGTCAACTCAACGATTCTAATTTTGAAAAAAGACCTACCAAGGGTAACTTACAAAGCCGCGCTACGTGTACTATTTCAGCTCTGGCGCCGCTGTCGGCGGCGTCACATGCCGCAGCTCGCCCATCTCCGACTCGGCCGCGTAGCGGAACAGCTTCTTCGCCGCCGTCTCCGGAATCATCAGCTCCTTCCTCTTCACCACGTGATAGTGACCCACACCGTCGTCCACCGTCTCCCTGAACGGCAGTCGCTCCAAAACTGGTTTCAAAAACGACACGTTCGAAAGCTGTGACATGTCCAGCACCAGATCATACGGAATGTACTCGAAGAACAGCCGCTGCGGTCGGATGTGAAAGTCGATCTTCTGCAGCGGTATCTCGTGGTCCCTCTTGCGTACACGGTCCACTGCGTCCGCAAACTCGCTGATGCTCATGCACGTCTCGGGCGCCACGGGCAGCCCCGCGCGCCGGCGCAGGTATGGCACGATGAACGTGTACGGCGGCTGCGAGTTCACATGCGGAGACACGCAGGAGAACTTGTCGTTGAACGCCGAGAGCAGTCGATCAAACGGGTTTCGCTGCACGGCGAGACGCAGCGTCGACGGGCCGGTGAGGATTTGGCGCTGCCGGACGCTGCTATAGTTTCCGAGATATACCACCCGGGAACTCCAGCACCGCGACTCAAGATCCTGCACGTGCGTGCCGCACTCGTCCTTGTCGTACTCGTCGGCGCCGGTGATGCCACGATAGAGCCAGCGAAACAGCGAGGTGCTGCCGCCCTTCGCCGTGTACGCGAGCAGGACGTCCACAGTTGGAAAGTAAACGAAGCTCGGGCTGCTGGTCACCTGCTGCAGCAGCACGTCGTCGGACAGCAGCGTGGCCACCTTCGGCGCCAGCCTCGCGGCGGCGTGCTGCTCTGTGGACGGCCCGTGCCGCGCGCTGACGTGCAGCAAAAGCGTGGCCGGCGCCGTGAGCAGCACCGTCGAGGCGAGCAGCAGCGCGAGCGTTTGGAACCGCGAGCGCTTCGGCGACGCGTCGAACATTTGCGGGAGCGCGGGGGAGCGGGAACGAACCCCAGGCGGCGGGGGACCTGGAACGAATGCAAGGCGGTACGACGAGTTGGGTGGAGAAAATGAGTCGCTTGCGGGACAGTTGAGCGGCTTTTTTACGCGCTTGTAACCTTTGCTTGACGCTCTCGAATTCACTTACCGAAACAAGTGATCGCTGAGGCGACAGAGTGTCTGGCGAGGAGAAGGCTGTGCAGGCCACACACCTCCGGCCGCAGTGCGTGTCGGGTCTGTGAATGCATGACGGGAACAGCATGTTTAAGCACGTGTAGCACGTTTACCTGAAGGCATGCATTACCTCCGCAAACGATTCGAGTGCAAAAGCGACTTCCGGATGAGGTTCTTCAGAAGTGGAATCCGTTGTGTAATATCAAGGCGAATCGTACTTGGCGTTCTTTAGTTTTCCTCTCTGACCTTTGCTGCCGAGATGCACCGCCTCACACCGCGCTCTCGTTACGAAATTGGTCGGATTACGTTATGGCGGTTATTCATCCGGTCCGTGCTTCTGGCGGCCTGAGCTTGCAAATGGGACGCATGCACAAGTATCACACGCTGTACACGACTACCGAGCAGCCAAATTCAACGCAATTCACTGTTGACTTCGAATCGACCTCAGGAAGACAAGAGAAACCAGGGGGGGATAAGTTGGATACTTCTTGTTTCCGTGCTCATCAACGACGGGATAAGTTGGATACTTCACGTTTCTGTGCTCATCAGCAATGGGATAGGTTGAATACTTCTCGTTTCCCTACTCATCTCCTTCATGTATCGACGCACCATGCAATTGTTGGAACTCCCGCTTGCAAATCGTTGCACTGCATGCGTGTTGTTTATTCCTTTTCCTCGAACGACGCCCATATAAACACGCTTCCTCTCCTCGCCGCTAAGCTTCATTGCACATCAGAACTCATACTGTGCTCTCACCCGACACAACACTCAGTCCACACCGACAAAAACTACTCATGTACACATCAACAAGCTTGATCACCATATGCATATGCTTGGCGTCGATTGCCGTCCATGCCCAGTTTACTGGTGACGCGTACCAAGCGTTCCTCGACTCGCAGAAGAACCAGGGAAACTGTGACTGGACCGGTGACTGTCAACCAGGCCAAGTCTGTCACGACTTTCGAAACAGTCCAGCCGACCCCCCCGTGAGGCTCTGCACCACCCCGGACAAGTTGGGAGAGCAGTGTGGAGAGATCCACTTCAGGGTGTGCGCTGCTGGCCTTGAATGCCATGTCACCGGCGGCCCACTGGCATACGGCCGATGCGTCAAGTATGTATCACCGGGCGATGTTTGTGATAATCAAAACCATCTGTGCCGGGATATGTGCATCAACCGAAAATGTGTTGCTACACAGTTTGTCGGAGCGGGGGCTAGTTGTGCCTCTTCTTCGACTATATGCAAGAGTGGCTTGCAATGTGTTTCTTATCAGAGTTCGAAACGATGTGTAGAGCTACAGCCGGTTGGAGGAATATGCAATTATCCGTTTTGGGTTTGTCGCAGCGGTCTACGCTGCTCATCCCATTCCTGCCGAGAGTAACGTGCACGGCCGTTCATTCGATACCAGCATGCAGCGTTAAATAGAACACAGCCTGTTCAAAATGTCTCCCTCCGATGCGTAAACCAATATCATCACTGCCTTACGCGGTTCCCAGTCCGGACGAGTTGGGATACTCTTGTTGGGTACAGTTTAAGTCGCCCCTGTTAGCATTTATACACAAGCCGCAACGAATTCTTGATCAGCCCACAACTCCATATTGCATAAATGCATGTCCGAGCTTCTTTGTACACGTCTGGCTCTCGATCTGCAGTCCGTAAGGAACAAATCAGCGCTTTGAGAAGAAATCTTCTCAAACAAAAAGGGCGCAAAGCTCCTTGGCTCAAACGCTTTAAATGTATTTTTTTTAACAATAATCGAACTTTTAATGTTTTAAAAATAGGTTTTTTTACGTTAAATAAATAAACTGTGAATGTTCTGTTACAGAACATTCACACTTTGTTTTCCAGCATAGCTGTAGCTATCTCCGCAAAGGAACTGTCGGATTGTTCTCCAAAAGTATGGGAGCTTTGGAGAGAAATTTAAAACTTTTTGAGGTTCTAACTCCGAAAAATAGTGCTTTTCTTGGTTTTTCGAGTAACGGTTGGAAAAAGATCTACATTACAAAAAAAGCGGAAGAGAATGTGAAAAGTATTGTCTAGGTTTACTTTTGTAAGGTTTCAGGCACTTTTGCAAAGATACTGTAGAACGAATACAATGTCAAAAATATGAAACTTTCTGCCAGATAATAGAGCTAAGCTTGTGAAAACTTCATGGTTTTTATAAAAAAAAAGTAGATTATAGAAACCATGGATTAGTGATGTTTAATATTAAGAGCAAGCATTGTATACTTAGAAAAAGTTGGCAGTTATGGATACGTAATATGTTTATAGAGGGCTGTTAGTGGAATGTAGAGGAAGCATACTGCCAGAATCAAGGGTTAGCAGATGTTTCTTTTACTTGAATTTTAATTTGTGGGAAAAAGTTGATCCTTTCTAAAGGGTGTCTCCGAGAACCATGCATAATGCGCCGTGTGACACGGCGCATTTTTTTAATTGAAAATATGCTTGTATTGTTGCTTGTTTGAGAGCTTTTGGACAAATCTATATATAAGCGGGGGGTTCTCAAAGACACCGAACATTGCCAATAGACAGCCAAAAAAGCGGTAGATAATAGTATATTATTTGATTTTGATGAATTGGCTCAGCATTTTGATCCGATTTGCCATTTTGCAGGGGTAGTAGGAGCTTTGCTATTAGGCCTCCAAGAGCCTTCAACTGCGCGTTGTAGCCAAACGGCACCTCATCCAAAACCCTCCCGGAAGGTTGGTCCCTCTGCCCTGTTTCTCATCTACCTCCGCCAACGTCATGCTCTATCTCCTTCCCCCATCTCACCCGTATCAGCGTCCGACGTTGCGCATTTCGCAGTAGACTAGAATCATTTCAGTCTATCACACTACGTAGTTTCTCACCTCCAATCGCCCAGAGTTACTTTCGGCATTCATGTTAAGTGATTGTAGCCGAGAAAGACAAAAGGAAGAAGTTTTGCGAAGATCTTAGCAAAAGGTCTAGAATATCTGTTCTCGATGCTAGATTTCTTTTGCACGGACTTTTCCAGGCACGTTTCTGCCATTTCCATCACAACCACACTCGTCACTCTCAGTATATAGCTTTCCGCTTAGAACCAAAAGACAGAGAAACGAAACGAGGCTACTGTTTCTTTAGAGACAATGGGTGCCCAGAGACAAGCACAATATTAAGGGACCCCAGTATTAAGGCCTCTTTCCAGAAGAGCGCCCTACGCATTTGAAGAAATTGAGTCCTACAACGAATACGAAGAACCAATTTGGATCCATTCCATTGAAGTGCTTACTGCCTCTGATATTGCGGGTAGACAGGCTTGTGGAGGTTGTAGATATATCATTTCAAAAGGTTTAAATGGAACAAAACCTCCGTGTAATAGAGTGAAGCTCACTCTCTATTAGAACAACAATGACAATGACTTTTTACAGGTCAGACCAGGACGCTGGCTGATCTATCACGAGAGCAACTTGAGTTGCAACTCTTATAGAGGCTAAATGGTTGTAGTTTGAATTCATGATTCAAACTACACACAAAACGTATGGTCGTATTCTAATGACGACCGTTCTATCTCTCATTATATTACATTCACCTCCCTTTTGAACTTGTTGTCCGCGACAAGTTTTCAAATTCTCTTATGAGGTCTTTGCAGTTCTCAAGCTCAGTTTTGGGCTTCCAAATTGCGTCTTCGAGACTATCTCCTTCAAATTGAACCAAGTAAAAGACATTCCGTCTTTGTTTTTTCTTCTCCAGTACAGCCACAACTTCTTGTTCCACATTTCCTTCTGGGTCAATGACGATGGATAATGGTTCGTTATCATCCTTTCGTCTATGGAACCGTTTGAGACGTGACACATGAAATACGTTGTGGGCCTTTTTCATACCTGGTGGGAGTTCGATCTTGTAGGTGACGGGACTCATGACTTCTAAAATAGCAAATGACCCCATCCATTTTGGTTGCCATTTTGTTCCTGTTCCAGAACGCTGAGAAATTTTTGTTCTTTCTGTTTTCAAAAGTACCAAGTTTCCCACTGCAAAGTGTACATCTCTTCGCTTCTTGTTAGCATAGAACGTTTGTCGAGCAATTGCTGTTGTGAGTCTATCCTTCGCAAGTTGTCTGAATGCTCTTCGGCGTTCAAGCATGTCAAAAGCGGCTTGACACTTTACCATGTCCTTCTTGATTGATCTGAAAAGTTCGGAGTGTGGAAGTTTTCCCATATCGACTTCAAAAGGTGTAAGCCCTGTACTCTTGTTAGGACTTGAGTTGTGATGATATTCCATTTCACTTAAGACTTTGTCCCAATTGGTTGGTTGTTTCTGTACGACGCTTCTTATCATAGACGACAACGTGCGAATTGTGTTTTCCGATTGACCGTCAGTCTCCGGGTGGTCCTTCGTCGCCATGTTCAATTCTACGTTTAGTAGGCGCGATACCTCTTTGAAATAATTTGCTTTGAATAGTTTGTCTCTATCAAGTACGATTGAGTGTGGCATCCCATACTTTGAAAACACGTGATCAAACAGCATCTGTACTACCTCGGTTGATGTGATAGTCTTCTTCGTGGCAATAAAAAGTGCTCGCTTCGAAAGTTTTTCCACAATCACGAGAACAGAATCTTTCTCTGATTCCGTAGTTGGAAGATCTGTGACAAAATCCATACAGATTACATCCCAACATTCTTCTGGAATGTCATGGGGATACAATTTTCCTTTTTTCAGGGTCCGTTCCTCCTTGTTCGTTTGACATTCTTGGCAGGAAAGCACGAACTTCTGCACATCGTCATACATTCTTTTCCAGTAAAAATGTCTCGTGCAAATGTAGTACGTCTTCTCGGAGCCAATATGTCCAGGCATGTGTGATTCTTCCATAATGTTTTCACGTAGCCTTGCATCGCTCGGCACGTAAATACGTTCAGCACTCGATCCTCTCCAATACAATATTCCATCTCGAAAGGAATAGTTTCGGACATACATGGCTGTCTTCTTATTCGGTGGTTGCTGTTTGTGTTTAAGAACCTGTAAAAGATTTTGTGCCCATACGTCATTTGTATACAATTGTTTCAATGACTCTAGAAGCTTGGGATTACGTAGTTGGAGACCTTTCAGTTGTGCTTCTGGTTGCTCCATTCTGCTTAACGCATCCGCTGCTGTGTTCTTACATCCAGCAAAATGTTCCACTTCAAAACTATGGCACTGAAGTTCATCAAGCCACCTACCTTGTCGTCCAGACAGTCTGCTTTTCGATTGAAGATACTTGATCGGTTCATGATCTGTACGCAGTTTAAATGGTCGATCTCGGAGATAGACTGCTCATTCGCGTAGTGCAATCATTACTGCCAACAATTCTTGGTCACCTGTGTCCCATCTCGATTCTGTTTCAGACAATCGATGGGATAGAAATGCCACCGGGTGACCGTCTTGTTCCAGTGTTGCGCCTACAGCGAACTTAGAAGCATCGGTTGTTACCACGAATTTATGTTCAGAGGTTGGATGTCTCAAGACTGGTGCACTTGTTAGGTTATCTTTCAGACATTGGAAGGATTTCTCTTGTGCTTCATTTCATCTGAACACCTTGCTTCTCAATATATCCGTTATTGGTCGTGCATGGTCTGCATAATTCTTTACAAACCTTCGATAGAAATTTGAGAGGCCTAAGAACCTTTGCACGTCCTTTATCGAGGTAGGAGTTGGCCAGTTGAGTACAGCATCGACCAACCTTTTCTGTGTCTGGATACCCTTCTCATTAATCTTGTATCCAAGGTAATCCACCTCGTTTGCACCAAAGCTGGACTTGCTCGGTCTGATGTACAACTTGTTCTCTCTTAAAATTTTGAACAGTTTCTGTAGGTGTTTCTTGTGTTCCTCGTTTGACCTGCTGTAGATAAGGATATCATCCAAGTATAAAACCATGCAATCGCCATGCAGTTCTCTTAGAACATGAGCCAGTAATCTTGAGAAGGCTGCAGGGGCGTTTGTCAGTCCGAAGCAAAGTACTCTCCATTCAAACGACCCATATCTGGTTCGTATTGCTGTTTTATGACAATCTTCGTCCTTCAATCGCATTTGATGATAACCCCATATCAAGTCAATCTGTGAGAACACTTTTGCTCCAGCAACTTGATCAATCGTCTCGTTGATGAGCGGGATTGGACTTGCATCAGGAATGGTGATTTTGTTTAGAGCTCTGTAATCACAGACCATTCTCAAGTCTCCGTTTTTCTTCTTGATAAAAAACACTGGGGCGCCATACGGTGAGGCTGATGGGCGCAACAACCCCTTGTCCAAGTACTTCTGAAGCTGACGCTTTAGTTCCTTCAGTTCTTCCGGTGAAAGCCTAATGACAGGTCTGACTGGAGGTTTAGATCCAGGGACGAGGTTTATTTCGAATTCCATACCACGTGGTGGAGGCAACTCATCAGGAAGTTCTTCTTTGAAGACCTCCTCAAACTCTGTCAGCAGTTCTTTGAATTGAGGTGCACACTTCGTACTCTTCGGAGGTTGTTCTTGGGGTCCGATTTGAACGGAGTAAAGTTCACAGTCTCCTTTCTTGACTTCTTTAGCCATTTTCTTCAGGGAAATATGTTTGAATTGCATTGACTTCGTAGTGTTCCCTGCAGCCCTCCTCGGTTGTATTCGGACCACAGTTCCGTTCTTTCTTCGAAGCGTTATGGATAGTGTCTCCCAATCGATCTCTGGGTTATGGCTCTGCAGCCAAGTTCGACCCAAAATCAAAAGTGGACAATCGTTAGATTCTTTGTCGTCAATGAGGTACATGTCTTCTTCGCTAATATAACCATTGATATTCAGCAAACCTTTTGCTGTACCTTGTACTTCTATCTCTGACGAATCTCCCAATTGCACTTGCAATTCGTGCACTTTCTGTACTTCTAATCCAAGTTTGTGAGCATCTTCCTTCGAAATGAAGTTGTGGGACGCAAAGGAGTCCACTACAACTTTGACTTCTTTACCATTCAAATTCGCATTATACATCCAGTTCTCATCATCTGTAATACCTAGTGCGGATAAAAAGAGAGTACTACAGTCTTCAATGTTCTTCACAGCCGCACTGCCGTGCGGCATGTCTAGTTTTTTGAAGAATGAGTGTTTTGTCCTGCATTCTTCCTACAAGGATGATCTGCGTCACTCCATCCTTTCATGCCACACTTGAAACATCTGTCGTTTTGTCTGTAATGGCCATGTTCGCCATTTTTAGCCTTTCCCAATGAGACTGCTTTGGGATCCTTTGAATTCTTCTCTTGAGCGTTCGAACTCCCAGAATCATTGTTTAAACCACAGGTCTTGGAACTATTGTTCTTTCTTTTACCGTAAGGTTTACCAGACTGATTCTGTTCTTTCTGAGATTCTCCAGTCAACTGCAACGATAATTCCAATGTTCGGGCATAGTCGTAGGCAGGTTGAATAGAAGGATTTCCAAATGTATCCACAGGTTGAGAAGTAGGAAATTTCTCAGCGAATTTTCCTTTAAAGGCTCTCGGTAGACTGTTAAAGAAGTAAATATATGCTTCATTATCAGCAGTACCACAGATAGCGACAAGGTCTTCAAACTTCGTACTATGATCATTGAGGCAGTTTGAATCTTTCATTCGTAAGTCCATTAACTTGACTCGTGATGCAGCTTTCTCATTAGCTGGTACAAATTCATTCACCATTGCCTTCTGAAGTTCCTCTAGTGATGTGGGTTTGCGATTGTCTTTCTCCAGTCGCATCATCCAAGAGGCCGCTCTGTCTTGCAAATAACATTCAGCAAGATCTAACATGCTATCTTGCGAGTAATTGCAGAGCTTTCCATATTTACGAATCGAATAGAAGAAGCTTTTCACCTTCTCCGAGCTCCTGTCTGTTGTCTTGCCAGAAAACACTGATATTGGGGGAGCTTTAACAGAGTTCCTACCCACAGTCGGCGTTTGGCGTTGCACTGACGTGTTTTCTGGATCGCCAAGTCGAGATTGTAACTTTTCAATCAGTTCTGATTGAAGTTTTAACGCATTTCTCATAGTTTCTAATTCATCTTGCAAACCACTGAGTGTAGCGCTCTCTTCTTGGAGGTCTTCGTTATCCATGCTGCTTCTACTTCTCGTATTGCGCGGCATGACGTACTGAACAATTCTTGTCGAAAAAGAGTTCCCTTAGATGCTACCAATTGTAATAGAGTGAAACTCACGCTCTATTAGAACAACAATGACAATGACTTTTTACAGGTCAGACCAGGACGCTGGCTGATCTATCACGAGAGCAACTTGAGTTGCAACTCTTATAGATGCTAAATGGTTGTAGTTTGAATTCATGATTCAAACTACACACAAAACGTATGGTCGTATTCTAATGACGACCGTTCTATCTCTCATTATATTACACTCCGCTGGACTCTGCTGTATTGCGTGTTAGCGCTGATGTGCGCAGTGTGGTTCGAGTGAACCTGGGAGCTGCCGGACGAACCCTCAGGAGGTTCTGTCTCAGCGTCTTTTATATGTTTTATTGTTTCCAATTTAGGAAACACTCTGCTAAGCTACTAAATAATTTAACTATTACGTAGCACTATAGACTATTTCTTGTCCGCTATAATATTAGCCAAGTAAGAGCTTGACACTCTCTCGGATTATCTCTGACATTGCGTTGTGCAACTGACCGATGTTTTGTGGAATGTGTTCTGTACGCTCTCGATTTAGCTAAAAATCCGAGCTCTCATTTCGTGTACATGCGTGGCCATGACCATGACCATATCCTGCAACATGCAAAAGCTCTTCGTGATGATGTTGTAGCCTCTTTTTCAGATGCTGCGGAAGCACGTTTTCTTCCCGTCTTTAAAGTGCAAAATCTTCGCAGTAATTTTCATACACTTAATATGGACGGCTCTCGAGACATTTGTAAGAAAACAATAGAGTCCAGAATACGACCGGCTTTGGCCTTCAAAGGCATTTACATATTCGCACTCTCTCGAAAATTTCGCTGCTATGCTCTACATGACTCACTCTCTTGTGTAGTCCATGTGGTTGCTACACTCTACAGTAAGGATGATGTAAGACTTTCATCGGGTCAGAGGAGAAGAATGATATCCGATGTCGGCGATTGTTTTGTTGCGAATAGTGAGAAATATCGGCGGCAGCAATGGAAGCTTTCAGAAGAGATCTGTGCAATTCCTGCTAAGCTTTGGTCGTCATTGGTCACGGAAGTTATTTCCAAGAAGCAGTTTGCGTCGCTGAAGATTACGTCGGCTGCGAAGCGAATTCTTATTGTGGAACTTTTTCCCATTTCAAATGAGAGAAAACAGGTTCGAATTGAAGAGCTTGACAACTTTATGGCTTTGTCAAATATCTCTCATCGTGCTGAATCGAACATACTAAGAGCGGACTACTTGGTTTGCATCAGGGAGCCTAAGGTGTTAGAGCAAATGGCCTTTTCTCGTTCACGTTTCTTTGTGGGCCCATTAACGTCTACACTTTCTATTGCTGGCATGATGGAATGTACTCCATTCTGGCGCAGTGTGTTGAACTCTTTGGGAATTCTCACTTCTCAAGACAACTGCGATGACTTTCGCAAGCGCATAGTAAGTGAAAGAGAGCAGGCAAAAATGGGAGCGTTTCAGAATGTCACAGTGGAAGACAAAATTGTGACTGTCCAAATGGACAACTTTGATATCTACTCGAAGCACTGTGTCCAAGCAGCGGGTAAACCGTTGCCAATGATTAGTGCCACTGCTACACAGAGCATCATTCAGGCAAGGAAACGACAGACATCTACACAGTCATTGGATGCAGTACCGGGCCGAGTGCATAACGAGGAACCACACGACATATGGTTAGACCCTAATAACTCGTTCAGTAATCGACAGAGTTTTGTGGCTTCCTTCAATACTGAAGAAGATAATGATGTACTTCAGGACTTCTCTGCCTATGTGTTTGGGGTTGTGTTTGAGAATCGAAAGGAGCTTATGTCTGTATCAGATTTGAAACACACGTACAAGAGGGGGGAAAAAGAGCTAGGATACAAACATCAAGGTTTAAACTTTCGGCCTCTGCTGCTGTCTTGGTTTCAACCACACGGCGGTCTGGATGCCGGTCATCCATCTCTTTATGATGAGGAAGTACTTTTTGTTGACTTTTGTCGCATGAGCGCAGCCGAAATTCTTACAATACACGAGAAGGTTCATCTTCTCTCGCAATTACTTTCTCCAGGCAAGCCTGGAGCTTCACGGCATATTACAGTGTCTAGCGACCAATCGACATACAGGATGCTGGTGAAGATCTTGAGAAATTCTTATCTTGAGGCGAGAAGGGATTCGAGAAACCAAGGGTCTTCCCAAACATTGCGTTAACATGAGTGGTTGATACCATTTCCCGGCTTTTTCCATATAGAGAAACAAAGCATCTACCCTCTATGTAAGGAAATGCTGCACGGCTTAGGATTACAAGAGTTGGCTCGATGTTCTTTACTTTCGGATTCTGAAATCGAAAACATTCGTCATCATGGTCATGCGCGCAATAACAGATCTCTCATATTTAGTCTTTGTGCGGCTTTAGTGATTCACACCTCTGACATCGTACTCCCTGAAGACCCAGATATCCAGGATATGATTAACAGAATCACCCGTTTGAAAAGCCATGAAGAACTTCAGAACCAACCATTGATGAAGTCCAAACTGCGCACTTGTACAACTAAAAGGGTTAGTGCTCGTACTGCTGCAATTGGAAGAATTCTGAGAGACAAAGTATCCTCGTTCTTCTCTGAGTCGGGCCCGAATGGCAGACATATTGTTAATACTGCACTGTTTACATGCCTATTGCCAGTAGTTGGCTTTCACGTTCTCTCTAGAACCGGACATTCTCATGTGGTGGATAGCTTCTGGCTCCGTATCAATAACGTGCTACATGCCTCAAGACACCTTCATTATCAACATCTTTACATGTTTTATGGTTTTCTTCGAGGAACGATGCCAAGGATAGTGTTCGATGATCTATACAAAAGCAAACCATGGGCGATGGTAGCTCGAGTACCGTCTTTCACTTGCGCAGGTGAAAGTACTTACGACGCTAGAGGTTGGACGTACGTACACTAGGAAGAAGCCCTTGAGATGCTACTAGTGAGGCTTCTAAAGTCTTTCAACGTTTCAATGCTTCACTATCTCGAAAGCGCAGGAGCATGGCTACTCAATGTATCTCATGCTAGAATGCTGATGCGAACGATTGCTGCAGCTTCGAGATCTTTTCAGCGATTTCGAGGAGACGAGAACGCAGAGGAAGAGCTTACACCGCTTGCTGGGTACGATAAGTACGCTGCTCAAACATCTACAGTGCGCGAGATGGGCAATCTTATGCGGCGTAAAAGCTTCTTATACGCAGAAAGCTGTCCAAAATTGAAAAGCGTTTTGGGTGCAATGGAAAAGACTTTAACGAATGAAGAAGTACAGACCCTCATTCTGGACATTGAAAAGCACGGGCAAAATGTAGTATAATGGCACAGGTCACTAAGCACGGTAGTACCGGTTCAAAGAATGAGGAGCCAACGGCTACACGACTGGTAAAAAGGTGCAATGGGCGGGCGCTGTTCGTCGAGCTTACACAAAACGGCAAGCAATGTAAAGACGGATGAAAAACCTTACGGTCCTTTGTAGTTGCTAACCTATGGTGTCAAATAGTTGCGAAGGGGTCTCCTGCTTTACTAAAAAGGAAAAGAGCAACGCGAGCAGGCTAAGTATCGGTTCTCCGGCCCCTCGACCTTTAAAGCAATGCGTTGTAATGCAGAAAACCATGTTAACTACCTATTCTACCTATGATATGAACATAAACAATTTGAAGTTAGTTTCTAAGTACATACGGTGAAATTGACCTGTAAGACCTGTTATTTGCTCCATAACTACGCTCTACTAAGGAACAACAACCGGCAAACAATGCTAAACACCTCCTTTCTTTGACTTCGACGTCTCCGTGAAGTACATTGTTTCCAAAGTTTTCTTTTCCACTATTTGGTGGCGCGAAATACACCCTGTGCCATCTTCTCGAGGTCGCTATGGATAGCGCTGGAACTAAACGCCGTCGTCTCTAACTTGATGACGTCCTGGTGCCGCGTTCATCAACGGCTTCCAGCTCTTCCAATGCGGCCCGTTCTTCACGCGGAAGTCATGATTATGGCGCTGCGACCAGCACTAATGGCTCAGCCGTCCCGTTTTGGTGATCTTTATGACCATATTAATGGCCGCGGGCCTAGGAACGTCTGATACGTCAACATTTCATACCCGATTCATATGTACCTGGAATTGCAGGAGGAGGTCTTCGATGCTCGCCGCTTCGCTTC
Source organism: Gracilaria domingensis (assembly GCA_022539475.1). NCBI lineage: Eukaryota > Rhodophyta > Florideophyceae > Gracilariales > Gracilariaceae > Gracilaria > Gracilaria domingensis. Next base: position 99,979 of record VCMS01000007.1, read on the forward strand.
GGTTCCACTCGGCCCGGGAGGACCTAAGCGGGGAAGGGTCGACGCGTGATACCAAAGGTGGCTACACTGCCCCATCAATGCGGAGACAGTTCCGTTCTGTGTGGGGTACACCCGTACGTACATGCCTTTCGTTCGTGTCGCTGCGGAGGAAGGGTATCAGCGGAGAGTTAATGAACTCCTTGACACATTATATGCCACATTTCGTGATTCTCTGGTACCATTTCCTTCAATCGATCACAACTTGCTGGGGCTGATGAGTTTTCCGTCGCCATATGATTCCATGTATTGGATGAGAGACGGGAAGCGATGGAACGAGATGCACGAGCCCGAGAGGAGAATGAGAACCAACTTGAACTACTTCTTCTGTTGGCACCAAATCGAGTTCCATGATTGGGAGCCCTCAGACCGCGACGGACTGTACCTGGGTCTTCTTTGCCTCGATGACATCGATTGGCAGGATTTTTGGCCCGTTTCTAATTTACTTGCAGTTCCCACTCCTTCTCTGGTGGGGTACCACACGCGCCAGTTGATCTCGTCCCCGAACGATCGTTGAGCGTAGTTGACTTGGCAGGTGCTCACCCAGGCCAAACTCGTTAAGGGAAAACTAAAGGGCTTTCAGTAGACTTGCAGACAAAGTGACTGGTGTAGTAAGGTAATATGACCAACTTCATTGAAAAATAAGTACGTTTTTGTTTCACTGACATTTCCATGAGTGTGATTTTTTGAAAAAATTAAAGTCCTCGAAAGTGCCATTACATTTTATTGAAAGGAATCAATTTCATTTATCGCCGCATGATGATTCAATGACAATGGGTTTTTCTAGGGTCACAGTGGAGTGGGCTGTGTTTGTATTAATGTCGTTTCTAGACATAGCCAAGTATGGGGTGCGTTGCAACATTAGAACAAAGGACTGGAGAACGTGGAGCGAAGCGGTAGACTACCCAAGCCCACGGGGCCGGCTGGTGCGCTTGCCCCGCATGATGAAAATATACATCAGAGAATTAGGCATTAAAAACACCGTGCGGGGTACCGAACATCGAGCAACAATGGTTGAGAGTCTTCTGGACTATGTCTCCCAAGTGAACTGGGCTGATACACCAGGCTTCCTGTGGTACGATTATGACACAGACAACTTCCTTCCCATTCCGAGGCACCCTTCTCAAATGGATGACGGAAGGGCGTATCCAGCCTTCCCAGTCAAGCGTCGCTTCGAAGCGGTGCCAAAAAGGATAGTAGCCGACTACTTTTCCAGGGCAGCGGGCTTCAGCCCTGATTGCCCAACCTCCAGCGGTACCTCTTTAGCCCCACCTGTGCTTCCAGTCGGTGCAAGTGGACAGACAGCGTCTGTGAATAATGAAGCTAAACTTCCCGCGGCAGAGATCGAAGCACCATCGGTGGAGAAGCCACTGCTTCATGCGGACGTGAGCCTGGCGAGAGGGGTTGTTGCGAATCAGTCTGGCGAGAGGCTCCTGCCGTGTGCCGCCGGTGGCAAGATGAATCATTCCGAGTGGCATTCACGGTCAGCAGCCGCTTCTCCAAGTGTTGGTACCGCAATCCCCAACGCGGAAGAAGCGTCACTTGCTTCCAATCTGGGACACGTTGAGGGTCCTTCCGTTGAGGTTCAGCCCCGAGGAGATGTGGTGATAATCCCACCCGCCACAGCCGCCGCGTTAGATTCCTTGGCTCAGGAGATGTACGCCCATGGATACCAAGGTCTGTACCGACTCGGAGACATTGCAATAGGTGCTCGCTCTTGGTTGCGGCGCTCTGTGAGGTACGAGGCCTTGTTGGTTGAGCTCGGCGCGCTGCGCAGCGGCTTAGATGCCATATTTCTCAGGAACTCAAGTCTACTTTCTCACGAGGTAACGGCAAATTAGAACCAGCGGTTGCAGAACAAGGGGCACGAGCTCTCGGACTCAGAAGAATCTGACATTCTTCCCGCGAACACACCTCAGCCCAGTGCTGGGGGACGCTCCAAACGTCTACGACGTGTCCAGCAGGAGGAGAGTTGATCATATAGCTGTCTTGCGAGGCTGCTGGGAGGCCATTGGCGTGAACAGGCGACGGTGAGGGCTGCAGTAGATCAAATAAAGTAATTAGAGCGATTTTTTGAGATTTGCCATCCGTAATCGCGCGCGGCGCTGCGCGCGAGTTGCGCATCGCTGCGGTAACCCGCAAGATAACGCCAGTTTGAGCACATTTGGGATATTCTAAATCCGGTGTGGCCTTGTCTGTGCGCTGCCTAGGAACCGAGATATAGCCAATTCTTTGTTTTCGGGCAAAAACTCGAGTGGCAGGCGGTTTCAAAAATTGCGCAATAACCATTGGATTTTTTGGCACGCCGTGCGCCGTTGCAAGCGGCATGCGCGCATTACTCAGGCCAATGGTTTTGCGCGTTGCCATATTTAGCCAGTTAAGTTGATAGTTAGGAATGCATACAGCGAAAACATTCGCTGGAAATGTCAGACGGTGTAAATCTTTTCCATTCTGGACAGCGTGGCTGTGTGTGCTACGAATCATACGCCCCCTGCTTAAAGACGCGCTCCGTGCGACCCTGCTCGTTCCAAAACCTTTGGATAAAGTTTTCGGGGATGTGCTTCCTTTGTTCCCACTGGTCAAACTCCGGTGGATAACCATACCATCGGACCTTATAGATGACATTACAGACATCATCGAGACCGGCGGAAACAATGTGGTCTACCACATACTCCTTAGGTTAGACCTCTTCTGGTAAATCCATCGTATCCAGCGGACCAAAGCCTGAAGGAGAAGGTGCTTCAACCTTCTTCAAGCTGCGGCAGTCGATGACCTGGGAATATCATGCTCCCTCGCGGAAGACGGCTCGAGCGATGCCGAGGAAGATTCGTAAGGATGGGACATCTACGATGCTGTTTCAGCCGTGTCAGACAGGCGCCCAGAATCGGGTTCTTTCGTACCGATCAAGCCAGAAGGACTCATCCGGGAACAGCACACGGACCGTTTTTGTACGGAGATTCGTAGCCGTTTGAAGGGCGGAACACGGCTGCCTTTGGCCGAGAACGACCAAGGATTCCTCATCCAAACTGTCGGACACAGGCAACAGATTGTGGTTCCGCACTCACTTCAGTCACGAGTACTGCATCTGTCGCACTATGCGAAGCTCTCAGCCCACCCTGGTGGCAGGAAGTTGTACTACAACCTAAGGAAGGACTTCTACTGGCCAGCGATGGCTTTCGATGCGTATTCTACTGTTCGTGGATGTTCTGATTGCGCAAAGAGCCGCGCCAAACTGCGGAAGTACTCCAAGAAATTGGTACTCTTCCCCGCTAGGGCTCCACTCGAATTCGCGGCTATTGACTCGCTGGGTGAGTTCATTCGCACTCGCGAGGGAAACCGGTTTCTACTTGTGATCACCGACCGCTTTTCTAAGCTGGTACGGACTGTGCCTTTGAAGAAGGTTACCGCCAGTGCGGTCGCCCAAGCTTTCGTTACACACTGGGTTTTTGTCTACGGACCGCCGATTGATTTGCTATCGGATAATGAACCGCAGTTTGCGGCTAAGTTCTTTCAGGATGTCTGCCGCATCTTGCCGATCCAAAACTGGTTCACGACAAAATATCATCTCCAGAGTAATCGGCAGGTTGAACGCTTTAACCGCACAATGCTCAATGCATTACGGACGTTCGCTGCCGAGCATCCGTCGGAATGGGATCCATACACCGATGCGGTGACATATGCCTACAATACGCAGGTTCATCGCACTACTCACATCTCGCCGTTCGAGCTTGTGATATCACGCGTTCCACCGTCGGTGGTCATCGAGCCACAGCCAATTCTGGATCAGTTTCCCTCGCCCCGCCTACATAGAGACGCGTGGAAGGGCTGTCTCACGAAGATTATTCCTATGGTTAAGCAAAATATTTCTAAGGCACAGGCCGCTTGCAAGCGAGATTTCGACGCAAGAGTGCGCAAACATGCCCCTCAGATTATGGAAGGTAGCTATGCCTTCATACGGAAGGAATACTACAATCCCGAGAAGGAGAAGCGCCACAAGCTTTCTCCTATCGCGGATAGTCCCTACAGGGTCATTTCCGTTACCGACCCTACCGTTTTCCTTGACATCAAGGGAGAGCACGAGCGTTTTTCGCGGGATCGCGTAACGCCTGCACCAACGCGTGCTTCTCAGGAAACGCAACGGGAAACGCCGGATACCACTACGCCTACTGAGGCACCAGCCGCCGAAGCGGGAGCGCGCACTTCGTTGTCAGTATTGCGGCATCCCAACCGCGGACTTGCTGATTTGCCGGATAAGCCGGAATCTCACCAGTCAGTCTCTGCTGCCGCTCACGTACGCACGCGGATACTGGCCCCTCCGGGGATACTTACCACCGCCCCCGACGCTCCGACTGAGGAGAGGGAGGAGGATGCAAATCGCTCGCTGTCGTTGTCGCCGTCGTCAACGGAATTGCCGTTGCAGGCCTTAATGTCGAACGCAAGTCGTGGTGAACGCCCGAGGACGCGCGACGCACAGCCGGACAATCGGAAAGACGCAAAGAACGCGCAGCTATCGCGGAAGCCTGAGGAGGAAAGCACCACTTCGGTGGAGCACGAAGCCGGACACCCGGAAGAGTACCAGAGTGTAGCTGCTGGAGAAGGCGCCGCTTTGCCCGCGGACGGTACTGTACTGCCGTCACAGACGGAAGAACAAGAGCCTGCCCCGGATGTGCAGCGTGAGACCGGTGCGCCGGAGAAGAGTGTGGTAAACACCGCAGCAGCCGCGTCGAATGCGGAGAATACACCCGCGCTGCAGTCGGAGCCCGCGAGCGGGAACCCAAATGCATCAAGGAAAGCCGGAAGTCCGGAAGAAAAGTTAGTCAAAAGAGACCGTGCTGTTACGGCAGACCCGACTTCGGGAGATCTTAGTGAAACATCGATTGATGAAGCCGTTGAAAACATGGAGGAAACCGCCGCAATGGCGTGCCGATACGCTACAGTAAGTGGGGAGCAGCACAATGCTGCACGCGCGCACACAACGCGCCGAGTGTCTAGCTTCGCCGGCGATCCGCCTCCAGTGGAGGACAACAGCACACGAGCCCGTCACGTGCCCGCTGTAAGGCTGGCGGCCGCCGAAAATGGAAATTCGGAATTCGAATCGGCAGCGCACAGCCGTGCAACGGCGCAGGCCCCATCACCCGCAGTGAGTGGCGAAACGTCGCCACGGCGCCCACAACAGCACCACTTCATGGCGCACCGCAATGCGTACAGTTCACTCTCACGACGGGAGACCTCGCCGGAACGCCGGAAGCTCGCTATTCGAGAAGACCAAAGTAAGGTCACAGCCCGACAACACGGGAAGGAAAGCCAGAAATCTGGAAGCTTGAATGTCAGGAACACACAATCCTTCCCAGGACCACCAGGCGTACAGAACGCACTGCCGTCAGAACGGAAGCCGTTTGGCAACGATGCCCACGACGGGAAATTACTCAACGACACCTCAGAAGGGGGCACAATAACCGAACCGCACTCTGAGTGGCGTGTACTCGACAGGGAGTACGTTATGAACCGTCTGATTAGTCAAGGCTATGGCTCTGATGTAGAGCTATTGTATCGAGTCTGTTGCTACGGCTGTCCTTCTTCGAAGGATACACATGAGCCTATCGAGCATCTTCCTCGCTCTAAGGTCCTACAGTACTACCGTCGCACACGGATACCAATACCGGATACGCTGGACAGAGCCCAAGTGGGTTGACCACCCACAACTTGTGAGTTGTGCCGTCTCAGACGGAAAATTCTTCTCCATGCGGACATCCATGGCTGAACAAACAAGCCGCAAAATGCGGAATACACGTACAGTGAAGAAGAAGATGAAGAAGAAAGAAGCCTAAGTGAAAGGAGAAGAAGCCAGGACACTGGAAGGAAGACTAAGAAGTTTTATCGCTACAGACGCTTCTGCGGAAAGTGAGCCCCCTCTTGTGGGCCATTAGTAACAGCCTCGAACGAGATATTGCCCTCTGAGAAGGGGGAGAACAAGAAAAAAATGTGAGCCAAACCAGCAAGGCTGGAGAAGTTTACCTCTAATTATTGAGTTCGCCCCTCATCATCGGGGTCTATTACGGACTACTGTAGCCCGTCAGGGATCGCAAGCCGGAGAATTACGGGCCGGACGGCCCAGCACCTGGGGGTGCCCCCACTACCGGGAGCCCCGGAGAAGCGCTGTGCCGCTAGCGCTTGCAATTCCGACTCGTCGGTCACCGGGAACATCGGGAACGGCCACTCCCACCCCTCGGAGGAAGTCGCGAATGACCGGCGCTCGCGGAGTGAGAGAGGAACTACCGCCCCCGGCGGATGCCATGTCCTGAGTCCACGGGCCGGTCGGAGCGGGAGCCGCTACAGCGGGTTGGACAACAACCACGATTTCGTCGTCATCTCCCATAGCTTCGGGCTCCGGTACAACCTCCACGCTCTCTGGGCTCCCCTCATCCATGGGGCTTCCTCCCTCTGCAGGGTCATCGCCGTCGTCATCGACGTATACGAACCCACGCGGGTGCCCTTTCGGGATATGACGCTCCTCTCGGCGGCGACCAGCCGCCTCAGCGGGACCAATTATCTCCCAAATCCATGAGTCAAAGTATACGAAGTCGCCGGCATTGACGTTCCCTCCGGGAGAACGGTCCGACTGCCGACGAACCCCGTCGGAAACCTGACTAGCAGGCACCTCATTCCAGTCAATCTGGTCAATGACGTCCACCAACGCGCTGGCCTCACCCGCATTGCAGACCGGGTCGAGCACTTCGGAGAGGTCCAGTGCCCGGATCGCTTGCCGGATGAGCTCCGGGATAAACCACACCCGGTACGAATCATATGCCTCGATGAGGAGGAAAGCCGCAACGCGGACGGTCTATTCTGTAGCAAGGATGCTCCAAAGGCCGCGAGGCGGATCATTCATGAAATAGGAGCCTATGTAGGTTAGGCAGGGCTGCAGTTCTACGTGACACCCTCGTGGGACTTCGATCGCAAGCCAGAATGACGGCAGCGGCAGGTATCGCCCCGTATGGGAGTGTCGCGCGATGCGCTCAACCTCCGTGCATTGGTACGGCACCAGTACCCCGAAGCTGGAACTCCATTACCTCTCGAATCGGAGGCCTTCATGGAATTGAGACCGTGCTGGACGGCGAAGAAACCGGAACTCGGCACGAAGAATAGGCCGAGCCCACAGGACCAGCTCCTGCTGCGGCTGAACGGTGTCCGAGTATCGGTCGATTTCGTCCAACGCATTGGCTAGATGGTCGCCGTAGCCGACCTCGCCGAAAGTTCGGTAGCGTGTCACGTCATACTGGTACTGTGCCGGCACCGGATGCTCGTTCGGAGCTCGAAAGTGTGGCGCGTACCCGATGCGGGCCATATCATTGCGAGCAAATTGTCTCGTCTCGTTTCGACCTACGAACAGGCAACTCGGTGTAACCGCAACGCGGGCGATCCAGTCCCAGGAACGGGTAACGTCAGCAGGGAGCCCACCAGAGAGTTAACCGTCGACAGCGTACGACTCGACGAGCTCGGTATCCCAAATGGCCTCGGCGTCAAGCCAGGGAGCCTGGGCAAAAAGGAAACTCTGCCGGTGCGGATCCCGGATGCGTAGCGCGCCTGCAGTAGGCCATCCACCCAGCGTAGCTGGCATCTCGGCGTTGAACCAATCTCATACGTGCGCGGGGGTCGCCTGAGCTGGTGCGTGATCTTGTTCGGAAGAACCCGGCTGGGAGGCAGCCGCCGACTGCGGAAGAGGTACAGACCAAAACAGCGGGTTGGAAACTTGCATACGTGCCGTCGAAGACGGATGGGCGTTAGGTGTGTTGGACATCGCGGGAGGGCTCGAGATGGCGAGGTTCGCTATTGACGCCGGAGGTGTTGGTGGTTCCGAACAGTTCTCGGCAGACCCGTCTTGGGAAACTTCCTTATATACCTCCATAGCGAGGCGCATCGAGCCGACGGTGTCGGTGTCTCAGCTCGAGAAGGGGGAGATGTAGAGCAAAACGCCCTGCAGAGGGATGCACCGAGGTGCTTTTCATAGTTTGTTGATCCGTTACCGGCTTTAACAACTCATGTTATGAGAGGTTACTGTAGTAGTGCCCTATTTTGGGGTATGCCTAGGAAGGGTAGTGTTTCTGCACTCGTGTGGCGTGTTGGCCTGATGCCGGGTGCGCCGTGGCAAACCTGCGACGTTTTCACACGTGTAGAGTGTTGGCCGGCAGAGCCGGATAATTAGATATTTTTAGTTGATATTTTCGAGTGCCCTACATAAGTGGGGGCACTTGCCGCCACTGTACTGGAAGTAAACCTCAAGGAGGCCTTTGGCTCTAGCTTCTTGCCGCGTGCGAACGGTTCTTCGACCCTAACCGGGCTATACCGCCGCATCCTCGGAGTTGCTATCCACCTCTGTCCCCGAGGGGTTTTAGTCCGTCGTTACGGCACTTTTCTGTTGTTTTATTGTTATTATTTCCGTCATACGGCTCTTGTTTTTCTTCCCTGTTATACAGGTTTGGCCCGCTAGTCTCGGGACTTATTCCCGTTTATCACGAGTCAATGCTCCGCAGTGTGGCTCGTTTGCTGATCTTTTGTTGCCCCCTACCGTTGGGCTGGATACCCCCACTCGCTGTGGCTCGCCGGACCACCCGGATACCTACGCCGATTCTTCCCCTCCACCTCTGACTGCACGCTCAGATCGGGGCCACCCGGACTTACACCCGGCATCGCGCTGGCCCTATCAGAGGGTTCTACTGCTGCATCTACCTCTATAGAGAGCAGGTTTCGGACACCCTGTAGGTGCGCTTTCCACGACGCGGTTCTTGTTTGCCCACTCGTGAGATTGCACCACATGCCTTATCTTTACAATGCAGAACACACACTCAGTTCCAACATCAGTCTCGCCGATCATCGCGGCATTCCAGCCCCGCACTCCAGTCTCTGCCACCCCTGTTCCTGTTCCCATTCCCTTCTCTACAGCAGCCGAACGATTCTTCGCCCAAAGGAGCCGGTGGCGCCAAGCACAAGGTCCACCATGTGCTTAGCACCGCAAACCGCAACCAAGATTGCCGCGAGGATGACCACCCATTCTCGCGATCATGGGAACAAGAACATCATATCAAAAAGCGTGTCACAGTTTCTACACCTCTTTCGCAGCAGTATGAAGGCAAACTTGATGAAGGCAGGCCGCTTGTGGCGTACAAAGCACGACTACGTCGAAAAAGAGGGTGGGTCGTTGACTTGAGGAGCTTGCACCTCAATCACTCGCAGTACCCACATCGGGGTCAAGAGAGCCGACCTCAAAGCGCGCCAAGGAAGAGGACCCAAACCCAGAGTGTGGGTGAACGCATTGCATCTCGACATGTTCGAAGAGTTTGACAGACTTGGCAAGTTAGGTGTTAAATTCAACTGGAAAACACTCCAACAAATGGCATTGCAGCTCATTAAAGTGTAGAGCAAAACGCCCTTTGTGGGGATGCACCGAGGTGTGTTTCATAGTTTGTTGATTCGTTACCGGCTTCGACACCTCATGTTATGAGAGGCTACTGTGGTAGTGGCCCTATTTCGGGGTATGCCTAGGAAGGGTAGAGTTTCTGCACACGTGTGCTGAGTTGGTCCGATGCTGGGTGCGCCGTGGCAAGCCCGCCACGGTTTCACACGTGTAGGATGTTGGCCGGCAGCGCCGGATAGTTAGATATTTCTAGTTGACCTTTTCAAGTGCCCTATATAGGTGGGGGCACTTGCCGCCACTGTACGGGAAGTAAACCTAAAGGAGGCTTCTGGCTCTGACTTTCTTGCCGCTTGTGAACGGTCTTCGTCGCTAATCGGGCAAGCCGCCACAATTCCGGGCTAGTCATCCGACCTCTACCACTGAGGAGTTCTAGACCGTCGTTACGGCATCTTTTGTTGTTTCTTTGCTATTATTTCCGTCATACGGCTCTCGTTTCTCTGCCCTGTTATACAGGTTTTCTGCCCACTAGTCTCGGAACTTATTCCCCTTTATCACGAGTCAGTGCTCCGCAGTGCGGCTCGTTTGCTGATTCCCTGTTGCTCCCTACCGTTAGGCTGGATATCTCCATTCGATGTGGCTCTCCGGAACAACCGGATAACTACGCCGATTCTTCCCCTTCACCTCTGACTGCACGCTCAGATCGGGGCCACCCGGATTTACACCCGGCATCGCGCTGGCCCTCTCAGAGGGTTCTACTGCCGCATCTACCCTTTGAGAGAGCAGGTTTCGAACACCCTGTCGGTGCGCTTTCGACGACGCGGCTCTTGTTTGCCCACTCGTGGGATTGCACCACATAAGGAATAAGAGAAGCCGACGTATCACGAAATTTTGCTGGACGCGTCGGACAAGAACATTTTTCTATGCATCACGCGCAAGTGGATTCAATCTTTCACGGACAGGTACCGCATAGTCAGCAGATCAAGAACGGGAAAGCACCTTCTCTCTCTTGCGAAGACCGAATTCATTCACAAAGAAGTCGCCTTCTACTTAGGGCCCTTGCGAGAGCATTTCGTGAGAAGCAATGGAATGAGAATGATGTAGAAAAGGTTGACAAGACGCATTTTATGATCAATAATGACAACGGAAAGACGCTAGGCTTCTGTGGGGACAAAAGTGTTAAATACGCGGATGTCGTATCTGGTGATGAAAGAATGACAATGGTTGGGAGAATCAGTGGCGGGAGGGACGCAATGACCAAGCCGGCGTTCATGGTTTTCAAGAACACGAACAGGTCTTATCCCATACGCGGTGTTCCAGATGACGTCAATAATGTTTTGTATCGGAAAAGACTGAAAGAATGGATGGATACTATCGTCATGCCGCAGTGAGTGGGTGAGAAGAAGTAATCCGCGCTTTTCCAAACAACAGAAAGCGCCTTCTTTATGTGCATAATTGTAGCGGACACAATCTTACATCGGATTTGCAGGAAGGGACAAAGAAGATCAATACAGAGATAAGGTATTTCCCTGCGAACGCAACCAATTTCGTACAGCCTGCTGATTCATTCATTTTGCAGAAGATAAGGAGTGCGTGGAACACGCGATGGGAGAGGTATAATATGGAAATGATGAAGAAAAGCTCATGCGCAGACTCTGGGAAGGTCGTCAATCCAGGAAAAGGGGTTTTCCTTCGTTTGGCGGCGTTGGCTGTTCGTGATGTAAACAGTCAACGAGACTGCCACGGCGTCACCTACGCAAGGAAAGCGATGGTACGCACCTGTCTTGCACTCAATGTGAATGGCTTATGGGAAGAGAAGCAGCTATTCCCTGAGTTGCAGTAAATTATTGCAAGGCATCGCGTCCACTTCGACGGTCAAGTGGTGGAACGATAGATTTCTTTGTATTTGAGCTCCGACCACATTATTTGGGTCGTACGTATGTAGCGTGCGTCACAATAAATTGGTACGTCCCTTAATTAGTGTGGTACCGTGGATAACGTAGGCCACACTTCTTGGTGTTTTAGAATCTCCAAATCCTTTACCTTAAATAGTGGGACCCACATTGTCTGCAGTCCCTGGGTGTAGAGGATGAGGCCCAATGACACGTTTAATACTGATCTCTGACAGAAACAATCTTTCTTGGGTCAAAACGAGAAATGTCAACACGTTCCTTCTTCCCCTGCGCCAAGTCCAAAAGACATGCTCCTATCAACGGAGCAAAACTGAATGCTTGTTCTGATACTCCGAATAGAACCACCTGCGATTTACCAGGTAGGAGCCCAAGCACAAAGTCGTGCGAAGGTGCAAAGTACGATTTGTATTGCATTTCAACAACATCTCCAAGAATGGGCCAATGACTTTGCACGAATGATTGAATGTTCCTATCCAACCTTTTCTCAATCTCTCTGTTGTTTCCCAATGGAACGGAGGATCCCACCGTAGCACGAGGGGAGTATAATCGGTAGCCAGCTTCACAACACGGCTTGTTCTTGCTCCTTCTTCCGATTGGAAGGCTAGAAAGCCGTAGTAGAGGCCAAGCTGGTGTCGAGCCTCCACCAATGGTTGGTGGGCAAGAGATTGATTGCGGTAATAGTACCATTGAGGTAAGTCATATACATCATCCGGTAGCTCGAAGTGACCCCAGGCCACCATCTGCACGTTTGTGCTCATGTTGAGATTAAATTCCTCCTTCACAATCCTCTTGGTACGTGCCCCGATCGTAAGCACCAGTTTCTTTTGAACTTTGATCACTCTCCTGTCATTCAAGAGAAGCAGTGAATGCGAAGGCCTAAGATCATCTGTGTAGAAACGGAGCACAGTGGTTCTCTCTCGAAGAGTCACGACACGATCTGTAGCAAATTGTGCCATTGCCCAGCATGGAGAAGTGGCATCTATGGATCCACCCTTATCTGAGAAATAAACAATATCATCGTCTCCGACCCGCAGACCTTGAAACCGATTGCGTAGTTCTTCACTACTGCTTGTAACTTCGATCCCATTGGTTTTCATTGTTCCGGTCGCCCCATGATTAGTACCATCAGCAGCCTCTTCTACACCCGAAGAACCGAAATAAAGGAGCCCATTGTTTGGCCTAACGTTTTACTTTCCGAAAACGTTTTGTAGTCTCAAGAACTATTTCGTTGCAACGATTAGTCTTTATATCATGTGTAGTAAAGGAGATATGACAGCTTTAAATTAATGAATGCGGCGTACTTCTGGCGGTATTTTTCCTCGGAAAAAGATACATCGTGCACTACATAGTGCATACTTTAGGCTGACACTATGCCTTAACCCTTGTCGAATACATGGAAGAGATCTCTTCCATGTAGGGGTTTTCTCGGAATCGCTACATGGGAGAGCTCTTCCAGCGGCTGGAATAGCTCTCCCATGCTTGAAATCTTCATACAAATTAACAAAATTCTTTTTTGTGCTACATTGCTGTTAACCGCATTTTGCACCGGAAAATGTTCTGAGCCGAGCTATCTGGCTGAGTCAGAACGAGACAGAGATGTATCGCTCGCCAATATTAAAGGTAGCGAAGTCAGCATATACGTCAATAGTGGCAAGTTTCCAAGAAAGTAGAAGAGAATTGCTTCAAAAATGCAGCTCACAGATGACTCCGTTGTTATAGATAAAGACATTTATAATGTTAAAACTTGATACATGCTTTCTATATACAGCACAAACTGTAAAAAACCTTTAATCCTTTGAAGATGCATAGTGTTTGCGGCAGCTATTTAAAACAAAAAATGTCGTGTGGGGTTGAAAACGATGTTTTCGGCCAAACAAAGATGATGATCGATTTTCTATCCAAATGAAGAATTATAGTCATAAATGTGAGGAACCAATTACATGGAAGTGGTATATGCCCCACCCAATTGTGTGAACTACCAATCAAATTTCTCAACAGCAAGCCAATGAAACTAGCGCAAAGCAAAACGCCACCAGCTTCCACAGTTTCGCTAGGGTATTTCAGCTGCCCGCCACCCCTGATTCACCCCATCCATCCCCACCATCACCGCGAGCTTCGGCGTCCTGCGTCATCGGCTCGCGCCGTCATTGCGCGTCGCAGCACAACTCCGCCTACCAGCCGCGCCGGCTTCCCACCGCGCTTGCGGCGCGCCATGATTCGGTTCTCGCGAGCGATGATGGTGACTACTGCTGGATGATGGTGACTACTGCTGGACGATGGTGGCTACTCCTTGGTACTAGACGTTAGCGATGACTGTGGCTACTGCCAAGTGCTGGACGCTGGACTTTGGTGTAAATCCTGCTACGTGGTGACCGCTGAAGCTGGGTGTGTATACTTCTAACTCTATCGTCCGCGCAGATTGGCAAAGGATGGGGCAGAGCGTGATATTTATTCAAGAAGGCAGCAAGATGAAATTCAAGGCAACAAAGAAGGGGACGCAAAGCAAGGAAACAGGACGAGGGAGGGTTCACGTAGACGAGACAGACTTAACAGTTCGATAGATGGTACGAAGTGCCTTAGCAGTCGACGCCGATCTGCGTCCCATCATTGAGAGCGCAAGGCCTAACCCAACTCCTCGAACGAACAACGCTGGTAACTCCTGCACACTAGTCTTCCAATCGTCCACGGATACTCCTCGATGGTGCAAGAAGACATGTAATGCATCTTAACATGCCAGTATTTCCGCTTCAATCTTCTCTTCCAATTCATCTTCGTCTTCCTCTGCCGCCACTGCAGCCTCCTCCTCCTCGGCAACTTCCTTCGTAACTTCCTCAGCTTCACGCTCAATGACGCAGGTGGACCGTGCCGGGGGCACGTCAGACCCGGCGGTGTCGTCGTCGGTCATTGCGGCCAGAGTGTCTCTAGCGGACATGTTGAGACGGGTGGTGCAATTGACTACTGGGATAGAAGAGAATGACGACACCGCTATCTAAATAAGCAAATGGAGCGTGACAGGTCACTATGCCAGCAAAGCACCAACCAGCCGCAAATTGACAAAATGTATCGACAGGAGCGAAAATCGTGGCGCTGCGTGGGGCATGGATAAAACATGAACATTCCAACAGAAGACCTAAGCCACCAAGTGAGGATTGGCGAGCCACCGATTACTAACCGACATAACGAAGCATGGTAGCGCGCCATAAGAGGACACGGTAGAACATGGTGAGCCGAGATAGTGTCCTTGGCAAAAGGCGATATTCAGCACATTACTTCAGACGGACAACGAGTCATGAACGTGCATATAAACCCCCAAGCTCGAGCATCCTCCGCAAACTCAGGGTTGGGCAGACCACTTCCCCCCTTGACGACCCCCCCCCATCCTTGCCTCTCTCGCCTTTCTTCCTCCCTTTCCGTCGTCACCAACCTTCTTTCCTTTGGCAATCCCATCTTCCCTCAGCGCAGTCTGCGCCCCTCTGCCACCAACCTTTCCCCCTTCATTTTCTTATTCCCGACGGCCCGGTCTCGCGCCGTTCTTTACACAGTCGCCTTGTGCTGCCCTCCATTGGGCATGTGCGCACATTGCGATCATATCTACATCTCCGTTTCCCCGGACGGGCGTGGGAAGTGGTACGCATTGCACAGGTTCTCTTCCTGTCGTCACCTCGCCTGGTTACTAGGTTTATGGTGGCATCGACGACAGAATCGAAGGCCTTAGGCGTCCTCGTTCTTCCATTCCGCCGACAGCCTTGGTGTGTTGGTCTGTTGGCGCTGCATTCTGTCGTTGTGATGGCATTCGGCATCGAACGCCGAATCATACTCTTGTTTAATTACTCTCTCCGCTCTTGTTAGCGGAGAGTTTCTACTATCTTGGAGTTATCTTGTCTGCTTCTGCATGCATCTGAGCAACGTTAACTTGTCGCCCCTTTTGGGCTGTTACTCTTGAGCATTTATTATGTCGCTCTCCTTGTGTTTGTCACCACCCGCGTCGCTTCCCCCAGAAATAGCGTCCACAAAAAACATGCAAACTTGAAGCTTTATTGGCGTCTTGAAAAAGGACGACCATATAAAAGTACACGTAGAGTTTAAAAATAGTATATTTCATCATTATCATTATTCTAGAAGTATCGGAAGCAACTAATGACCGAATTTCTTCTCATGGCTCAAAAAAGCGTTTGCCATCTTGGAAACGAAGGTCAAGCATGGCCATAATCGAGAAACAGCAGAACTGGAAGCCTGATAGGAGGGCTCCAAGAAGGATATTTGAGGATAAAATGGAACCGAAGAATACAAACTTGCATAAAGATAAAAAGGTAATTAATGGATGCGCTAGGCCTTATTCATTTACAAACTTTTAATTTACCTTCGTTTTGTTAGATTCGGGGTGCGATCGTCTGAGTTGTACGTAAGAATAGTTAATAGAGACATGCTCAGCGTTTTACTAGATTGGAATGACTGAAACAATGTGACATCACGTTTAAGCTTTCTTTGTCGACGGCATTGGCAGCTTTCTTTTTTTCATGACGTTCTACTTCTTCTTTCATGATCACGTAGAACAACTACTGAGTGCATTGTAAAAATCTTTAACTTTGAAATAAAAAAAGGCCTACAGCAGTGCAAAAACTCTTATATTGTGCACATGGAAGAATACCTCTTCAATTTGGAATAGTTGCTATTCCAAAAATTTTGAAGAGAATGGGTTCCAAAAACCGGTTGAGTGGAGCTTTTGGATGGTTCTTTCAAAGCGCGCATAAATTTATAACTTTTTACTTGTCATTCACTTCAACGACAGCAATTGAAAGAAGGACAAATGAGCTACAAGATGCATCGATTTCCTTCTTCCTGCGTAGAACAGCAAAGGAATGGCGTGAGGTTTAAAGTAGCGTTTTTCACAAATTTTCTACGTATTCCATGTTCTCCTGACAAGTGCTAATTGAAACACGAACCGAATCACGTAAGTCGTGGAACGGACCTATGTCAAAACAACAATGTTCTACTGTAATAACAAAAGTATTTGAAAACGACATATTAACTAAAATGTTCGAACTCGAGTCATAATATCAGAGCTTCGAGAAGCATGCTTCTCAAAGAATAGGTCGCAAACCTCCTCCAGAGAGAAAGAATTTGTGCTTTTAGTAAAGCATAGCTACAAATGTTTGCGAAAACAAATTAAAACAAAGCGTTTTGATCTCGAGAAAAAAGGTCTTTACATTATAGAAAGAAAAAGTTTTTTGTTAAGGTATTCCATTGAAGATTTTTTTTATCCTTACTTACTGACCTGACAATTTACAGATTTAGTTTTTTAATGAAGTTTTAGCTCTCGGAACTATACTATTCTTCAACTTTAACAATGTATGCATTGACAAACATAGAATAGTAGAATGCTTTAGCAATAGAGCTTGGCAGCCTCCTTGCTTTCGACAGTTCTTCTGAAAACTTAAATTAAATGTAAAAAGAAAAGAAACGCAAATCCGTTGTTGCGAAACATGCAAGAAAGACGATATTTATCTATCTTTCTTTAATAAATACTGATCTTTCTATTATATATACGCATTCAAAAATAACTGCGGTTGTTTTGGTCATCTGCATAAACAAATTTAAATTTAAATTCTAAATGCTTTGCGAGATATTTGTTGAACTTCTGTTCAGAGACTTCTTACAAAAAACAATCAACAGAAAAATTCTAAATCAGATTTATTTTTGTAAGCTCGAATCTACGTGTAAACTTTAGAAATCTGTACTCGTATCTAAATGAAATTAAAAAAAATCTTTTTTCTAAGGAAACAGTAGTTAAACGACAAATCCTATTTGTTGTGAGCTATGTGGCACATATTGAAATTTTCCAATTTCGGGGAGTGTTTTCAAAAAACTTCTTAGTCAAAGTGACGTGTAGCCTTAAGTTTGGATACTAGCTAGAGGCATCTTCCAAAATTGTGCATGCAAGGAATTCTTTACTCCTAAAATTTTAATGTTGTTAGTATGGTATTGATCGAATGTGGAGGTTATGTCCAAAAAGATGGGCAAATGCGCCATTTGACACGGCGCATGTTTTTTAATATTTTTACTTGTTTGCTGTATCTTGTATGAAGGAATAAAGCCTATTCTAAAAATAAGCGGTTGCCTACGAGACCGTTTCAAATTTCGGCATATTGCCGCCAAAATGGAAGTAGACAGCCTTTTAAAATAGGTTGGTTCTGCTAATGAGCTCCAGATTAGATTTACGCCTATACCAGTAGGAGCTTTGCTATTAGCCTTTGCCGCCCGTCGCCGATGCCTGCATCTCCCTGTTGTAAAATTAAATCAAAAATTTTCGCGTTAACCAATGATATTGAGGAGTCTTCAAGACATGTGGGGATGAGCCGGTATACGTGTCGGCGTCAGAAAGAATTTCCTCTCGTGACTGGCGTTAGGCTCCACTAGGTGGAAGTTGTATTTCTTTTTCTCTCAGTTGGCATAGGGTGTTTGCCAGCGCAGCCAGACATTCCATTGGCAAGAACACCACATCAGCGAGTTGCAACTCTATCCTAAAAGTCATCTTCCCCATCTCTTGTCCCGCTCCCTTCTTCTCCCTCTCCCCGTCTATCGGTTTTCCAATGACGTCCGAAAGCCGAGAAGTGGCGAAGACAATCGCCGCTTATGAGCACCTTATCAAAACATACAACGACTGCGATGCCATGGTCAACCTGTCGTATTTCCTTCTCTACAACAAAGACGCCCCATTCGATTATGAACGTGCGATCCAACTGCTTCAACGTGCAGCAAAGCAGGGTAACCATCAGCGCGCCATGTACCGATTGGCCATCCTTCATCGTGACTATGGAAATGATGAAGAGCGTTCTCAGGTAATCCCTCTTCTTGAACGCTCGGTTCTCGTCAAGGAGAAGCAACGAGCACTCTTCCATCTGGCGAAGACTTTGGTGTACGACACTGGCAATGCCAGAGATCCTGTGAGGGCTGCACAGTTGCTGCGGAGAGCTTTGAGACGCGGCCGAGATTCTGATTGTTTGGCAGCTCTGGGTAAAATTGTTTTAACGGAACCTAGCGTCAAGGGTGACACTACAGAAGGTTTGGCGTTATACAAGGAAGCCATGCACTTGTCTTCTCATACTTCGTACTTGAATAGTCTTGGCTGGATGTACACCACTGGTGCTCACCGTCTGGAAAGGTCCTACTCTCGGGCAGTTTCATTATTCAAAATGGCGATTGAGAGAGGTAGCGTAACTGCTGTCCTTAATTTTGCCGATCTTCTTGATAAACAGGGTTCCCAGTTTGGTGAAGATCATAGTTTTGTAATTTCCAAGCTTGAAGAGCAGCTCAACATCAGCGACAACCGGGTGATGTCATCATTGTCTCGTTTAGTTCGTATATACGGACAGTGGGAAGCAGTACGCGACTATAATCGGGTTTTCGAATTGTGTGAAAGGGGAGTGAAACAGTACCGCTCGTCGAGAGCGTTAATTCAATGGGTCCAATTGTTACTTCTGGGTCATGATGGTCTTCCAGTGAACCTGAACAAAGCCATGGCAGTTTGCAATAGATACACGACATTTGGTCCGTTCCCTTCAGTGGTTCTATCTTCCATATTGTGGACCGGCACAGAAGAAGTGCCAGCGAATCCTCATCGCGCGCTTCTGATTTGTCGGCAACTGCGAAATGCAAAACCTTTTCTGCTTGCTTCAATGTTCCGGTATGGAGCATCGAAATTTCCTTCGGATCGCGGCAGAGCAAAAAGTATATGCATGAACCCCGTGTCAGATGAAGAGAAGCTCATAAACGCAGTGCTTTTGAGTGAAGAGGAAGATAGTGAATCAATTCGAAAGGCAGAAAAAAGGTTCCGCAAGTTGAAACGAAAAAACGAGGGTAGCTTAGTTTGGGTGCCTCTGTATATTCGAAGAAGCAATTTCTCTCTCCCATTTCATGGAGATCCGAAGCGTCTCAGATGTATCGCTATGAAGTTCGAATATTTATGCCATGTGGCCAGTTTGAACCTTGCCATGTTGCTTCTAGAACGGAAGAAGAGAAAGTCAGAGTCACGAGCAGAAGCTCTAACAATTCTCAATTCTCTGCTTGAGACGAGACTAAAGGAGGTGGCGCAGATAAACTTAGCCTATATATTTTGGAATGGAATAGCTGGTTTCGAACAAAATAGAAAAAGGGCAAGGAAGGTCCTAGAAGCAGACGAGGGTGGCAGAGTGGCAGAGTTGTTCAAAGATTTTTTGGGAGATTGAGAAGACTTTCCTAGAACAAGTTCACGACGATGAGGGAGATTATGACATTTACCAAGCGATTAAGCTTCTAATAGACAATGCAATGGTAAAAATTAGACATAGCGGTACGCAGCAAATGTCCCGACTCTCAGTCAAGTGTCATTGGCTGTACCAAGGGTAACATGAAAATTTCTCTTCAAGAAATTGGTGATAAACTTTTTAAATCTTGGCACTTTGAGAATTATAATACATATTTATTTATTATTCTGCTTTTATGCGTTATTCCGCAGAGTTTCTCCAAGATTGAATTTGTTTTATCTTTTTCAATCGAAGAAACGTGCAAATTGCGAACGTTTTCGGACCAAAAACTTTTTCTCCTGACATTTTCTATTCTTCTGCTACTGCTTTTATTTATGAAACAATTCAAAGGCAGAAAAGCTCAACCTATCGCAGATAATTACATGAGTACAAATGACTTCGGAATACCTGAGCGACACGCCTCATTGTGAAAAACAAGAACAAATTCTGTATCGACGAGGAATACAAACTGCCTGATCTAGCAAGCCTATTCTTTTCTCATAGTTTTAATGAAAGTTCGATGAATAAATGAGGGTAGGTGAATGAGAAATTGGAACTTACAGATATGAAGAATGGTTTGGGTGTCTAATTGACAACCGGCAAAGCAAAAACGACAAAATCGAGTACTAAAGCGTTACAGAATGCCGTTCCAATGAAAACCGAGTTTATCAACAAACTTCTCGCCCTGGAGTTGTTTTTCAAAATCAATCGGCAGATTATTGAGAAAGCCTTTGACCCGGTGCAATGGAACGAGTCGTTGCATTTAAAAAGTCGTCATTTTATCGATTTTTGGTTAGAGACAGGGCTTCTAGGGATTCAAGGTAATGCAGATTACGGCGTTTCTTATGCGTGGATGCAACTGAAGTTTAATCGTACTCCTGAATATTCTTCTATGGCAATTTTCGAAAAAATTAGTTCCCTGAAAATTTTTGAAATACTTGCTTCCGCAACAGCTTCGGAGTGCAAATGCGGTGTAGTCCTTTCTGAGAACGAAATTTCGAGAAAAGGTTTAGGCTCGAAAGATGACCTAGATCCGGAGGACAGAGCCAAAATCATTGCTGAGGTTCTTGGACAAATCAAATACGGTGCGGTATCTGTTGTCAACAGCAAGGAACACAACTTTGTGACTTTGTTTGCAGCAGAACAGAACCGTCAGGAACTACCGACTAGAAATGAAATACCTACGATTCAATTTTAAACTTATCTTCTACAGAGCATAAATTTAATTAGCAACTAAGAATAGGAGTAAAGAATTGCACGTTGTGCTACACAAAACTGGTTTTTGATGAACAACATAAACTGAAAACTTTCAAGTTTTTTTAGAATACACCTCATCTTTGCACGATCTACGGCGCACAGTTGCTTCCGGCTTAAAGCATACCCTTGTAGTCGTGCTGGCCTCCCTGAGACTCCCTATGCCAAGTTCTGTTTGAATGTCATATCAGAATGGCAGTTAATCTGCGATAAGATGTTCCTCGTTCAAACTACTGCCATACCACGCGGGCCATTAAGATTAAGAGCAACACATTTCGCACACGTCGAACGCACCGCAAATGAATTAAGAAGGCGCAGAAGTTCCTCTATCGTTCTCAACAGAACAATGTTCTTCGAACTTGCGATATCATCATCAATATATCCGACGACGTTCGTTCTTGAGTGTACCACATTCTGAGAAGATATGAAGCCCACTGTTATTGTTCTCCTTGCGCTATTCTGCATCTCACGGGGTGCACCACGATGCCGTCAGGACATTGTTTTTCCGTTCGTTTCATGTGAGACGGGCTGTGCAATTCATCCGCGCACAACGATTAGAGAGTGTTGGGCAAAGAATCAGTTTGGATGTCGGCTGCAATGGTGTCCATCGAATAGTGGCTTTCGATGCACTCTCGTCAATTTCTCCGGTTTGTCCCGACAATGAGATTCCAGTAGAGGAAGTTTCACTAGCACCGAACAGACCCGTTGAGTTCAATCTTGGGTTTCAGTTGGATGAATTACTGATGGATATCATATTGCTGATCGATGCCAGTTCATCCGCTAAGACAGCTTTGGATAGCGTTAAAGATGATCTCATCAAGTTTGTACGCAACGTGACTTCGACGTACAATGTGGGTATCGGTATTTATGGATCTGAAGAGAAGTTTGATGCTTCAGGCTTCTCAGTCTTGCAGACGATGACATCAAATGCCGAAAACGCTGTACAAGCGTTGCAGAACATTCCTGTATTTCCGGACGGACCTCGAACATCTATCCAGGCACTTTCCGCTCTTCTTGGTGAACGAAATGTACCAGGGGCGTCAGAGAAGTTTGGATTTCTTTCTCGAGAAAGGGCGTTTATTCTTGTGGGAAACAGTCCAGGAAGGGAGATTCCGTGCGACGCTCCTTATTTTACGGATATCAGGCAAAGTCTCAGCAGAGATCCCATTCCGCCTTTTACAACGCATCGGATCATGACCGCGAGCATTGGAACGCCAGGACTGAATTCCGCACTTCCGTCTCTACACTGCGACAATTACAACATCCCAGAGGCTCGGGATCCTATTGCAGAGGGCCAAGCCGCTGCTATCTCTGATCCAGATGGAGAAGTGCAGACGCCTTTAACGTTTGACAAGCTGTACGCCACATTCGATCGGAATCGCAGGCTGCCGTTCGGTGGTTACGCGCCAGCGCCTGGGGAAGCGTGGGGAAGGAGGGTGTGGGTGACGCAGAACACCACTGGGAGGGAGTTCCCGTTTTTCCAGATGCCCTTCCCGGTTCCCCAGTCTGATGGATGCAACGAACGAGTGAGGTTGACCACACCGGTACCATGGGCAGTACCACACCAGATCCCTACGGATCAGGTTGGGAAGATACGTCTCTCTCTGGCGCCCGGGGGGTGTAGCAATGGGCGATTTACATGTGAAGTGGTGATTAAGGATTCTAGAGTTGGTCATTTTAGCTCTCCATCTTCGTTTTTGTCCATCCTAGACGGACATGTGCATATTGTCAAGGTTAACGCCTTATGCTGATTGAAAGGCGTATAGCTGTTGGCGGCAACGTGCTCCGTGCAGCTACATGGAGCTCGTTGATGCACTGAAAACCGGTAAACATTACGACAAATGCGTTCGTTTGAATGATGCTTGAAACACGCTCATGAGGACACCACTGGGAAGGGGACGCGCTGTAGGGAAGCTGATCCGCGTGTGAGTTATCGACAGAGAAGACGTTATGTTCCGTTTAGTGGGAACAAAGTTTGCCCGGCTAACAAGGCGTTACCGCCAGGCGGTGAGCGACGGAATGAGCGACTGCGCACGGACAATGCCTGTCTGGAAACGCGCACAAAATTTACAGGGTTGCGGCAAATCTACGCACTGTAGAGTATGTAGAAATAGAAGCCCAGAACCTACCTGATTTTGAAACGGTTCCTACCAAGAACCTCTGTCACCCTCCGTAACTCTCTAGGCCCGTTACCTTGCGCCCAGGCCTCTGCTCGTCGTCAAATCCTCTGTTCCTCCCGCTCCTATTGGCTGCACGCCCCGCAGGGTCGTGACAGCCACACTTACCCAACGTCACGACCGACGAGAGCGCAAAACGCAATGTCACGACCGACGAGAGCGCAAAACGCAAGCAACAAGTTTCGAGACCCTCGGGTTCTTAAGGATACCAGTCACCCACTGCAACAACGACGCTTTCATTGCGTCTCCACCAAAGCGTTTCATCTAATTGTTCGTACCGCTGCCGTTCAGGATTGCTATGATATCGTTTAAAAATGAATCCGATCCATCTGTTTCTTACCCACCTTGCGATCCGCTTGACTCAATGATTGTAGGATTCTTGGACCCGCGCAATGAGAGTTCAGGTGATGAGGTAGATGAAAATGGAAATCCCATCAAAACCACCGATGACATTTCCAACGAACCTTGTGCACGAGATTTGACAAAAGCGGAGATCAATTCAATCACTGTGATGACAAAAGTTATTTCTAGTTTCTTGGAACAGCTACAGCGCAGAACTAGTATTCGTTTTAATCGCAAAGGACCTCCCGGCTTTAATGAGCTTCGCAGACTTTGGTATCACTTGATCATTATTCGTCAAAATGCTACTGATCATAAGGGTAATGTAGGCACTAACCTAATTGGATCGTGTGAACCAAAGCAATGGTTTTGTAACGTTCTTCTTGGTGCTGGTGTTATGGAATTGGAACCAAATTGTGGGGTTGTTTTCGTTCCGGTTGATGCTGGTGTTCGCATTGGAAGTTCTGCAGGATTGTTCAAGAATCAGAACAGCAAGGATCAACTATCTCTTCTGAGTCGCTATGAATGCTGGTTTCTACAGAAACTATATCTCAGTCCTGGGGATATCAGAACAGTTGTGGTTCCAGTTGGAATAAGAGGCGTACATTGGGGCTTGTTTGTTGCTGAACGGATATCAGCTGGGAACTGGAGGATGTATTGGGGGGACAGTCTTGATTGGGACTGCCCGGAAGACATGCGAGACTTTATCTCGCGCATAATAGAACATGCTCGGAAAGAAAGGATCACGTGGACGTTTCCCACTTCGAACTATGTGTTAGAGGTTCTAAACTACGAAATTCAGAAGGATGGTTACAGTTGTGGGGCATATGTTCTATCTGTTATGACTACTTTTGCTCGGACCACTGGGGTCATTCCGAAAGTACGTTTTGCGGAGGGTCATCCAAAACACCTCACTGAACAATATAGGTGGGCTTGTGCAGAAGCACGCATAAGGATGATCATGTCTACCAGTCATATTATTCCCATCAGTGATACTTTTGCGGTGGATAGTATCCAGATGAGTCGTCGGGAGGCAGTGTTCGCTTCCCGACACAGAGCAACAGAACCTCCAAAACGACAAGCTAAAGAAGCTCAGGCGCGGAGAGGTAAGCGTAAGCGTGGTTTATCAAAGTTGACAGTGCCGGGTAGGGGTGCTGCTAAGTTACGTGGGAAGGAAAGTGCTCCTGAAGCGCCCGAGGAGGACGAAATACGCCGTTTTCCTGGGAAGAACGCAATAAGTGCTAAGAAAAACTTACGATATGCAAAGCCGATTAACAATCGTGGGACAAGGCGACTGCGCAGCATATCGCTGGTACCTAATGCGGTGTTAGAGAAGAACGTCTCTTCGAACAGAAACTTTATTGCGAAAGACATTTTGAACGACGTACTGGACTCTAGTTTGAAGCCGCGAAAGAAGTCGTGCTCTTCACGGCAGCCTGATGATCCTAGTGTTCAGGGAGGCACATTGTACGATGCACGTTTATCAACAGGAGGGAAGAGTGCAAACAGTCAGAAAGCTGGAGTGAACTCCATAAAGAAAGAGCACGCTAGGAGAAAAGACAAGAATGAGGACTGTGTCTTGATCGGGGAAGTTGAAGAGCAGGATTCAGGGAGAGAGGAGCTCAATATATGGGATCTACCTGGCTACGTTGCCGCATTATGTGCGCAGGACGGGTATGAGTATGGGGTTCAATTTTGTAAGCAAGTCACGAAATCCAAACGATATCGTCTTAACGCCAGGCTCCGCTGTCTGAGATACAAGTACTCCCATCCAGGGTGTGGCTGTAAGGCGGCCTTTATGGCCAAAGCGCGCCGGGATGAGCAAGGATGGCTCGTATCTGAGTCTACAATGCACAATCACGAACGTGTTGGAGAACGACGTCGCTCTCTTTCTGAGAAGAGGAAGAAAGCCGTAAGAGAGGCAATACTGAAGAATTGTCCGGGTAACTTTCGTATTCCGTTCATTAATTACACTCCTCCTGCTCTCAAATCGACATCAAGGGTAGCGGATACCGATGAAGATGACTTTGTGGATGACGTTATCCCTAGCCGTCCTCTGGAGGTGCAGAACAGGATCTGGAACACTAAGCATGTAGATGATGTTAATACCATGAGTAGGTATAAGGGCAGTGTTCGTGGCAATGTTCGGAGCAAGGTACAGATAATTGAAATAGAGGACAATAATGAAGTCGGGGGTTCTACTCTGAAGAAGCCGAAGTCTACTATTGAAGCTCCGCTGTCTGATGACAGTTCTGTGATAGACGTCACCGAGAGGCACATGGAACTCCAGAAAGGAGGATTGCAGGTCATTTCGGTAAGAATGTATCCTATACATGCCTTCCCGTGCTCATAGTTCTGACCATCTACCGACTCTGTGGTTTTTCTTGCGCATTGCAGATGCAACAAGTGTCACGTAACTCTCCGGAACCTCTTGAAGGAATCGCTTTAGAGGCACTGAAACAGGGCTCCTTTGAACAGGACCCAAGTAGAACTGGTACTGAAGAGGAGGAATCGGTTGCTTCTTCCCAATTGGAAGGTAGCTCAGAAGAGGAGAGCGTAAGACGTATTTTTGTCGCTTACCTAGAGCAGGTTGCTAATGCCCGTTCACAAGATGTGCTGCAGCATCTGCAGTATATTGCAGAAGGTTACGGATTCAAGTTGTGTATAAGAGACTCGAAGTATGGGAAACAGTCCGGACGGAAGGTTCTAAATCGCGGTTATCTAATATGCTCTTTGTCGAGCCACGAGCAGTATAACTGCCCATTTGAGTTCAAATTACGAAGAGTGAAGGTGACTAGCATGAGCGAGCAACATGCCTTCTCGGCTACATTTGCGAAGGCATATCATAATCATGAGCCTGACAGATCCTCTGTCGTGAGAAAATTATCGCCAAGTATGGAACGAGAGGCTCACCACTTACGGAGCACACTACATCTACACTACGGAACTGTACTGGCTCTTGTTGAGGAGAAGTTTGGCGTCCAGGTAGATAGAACGCGCTTCCGGAGACGTCTAAAATACATTGAAGACTCGCGCTATCCGAAAGAAAAAGAATGCCTCAGGTTGTATCAGAACCTGATTCAACTACACTCACAGAATAATAGAAACAAAATCTACTGCACCACTGGAAGCAACGATGGGCTTCAGTTTGTAGCATGGTGTCTGGAGGAGTGGGCATTGGATTATGAGCGGTTTGGCATTGTCCCTGGGGTTTCTGTTGATTGCAAATCTTCGGCGAATCGGTTCAATCTACCTCTGATCACTATGAACGGAAGAGACAATAACGGTCATCTAACAACTTACTTTATGGGATATATAATGAACGAGACTGAGGAGAGTTTTCTCTGGGTCCTTGAACGATTCAAAGAGTGTTATCGCGTATCTCCGAGCTGCTTCGCTATAGACCAATGCGCTGCATTAATTGGCGCACTTCGGAAAGTATTTCCTTTATCCTCAATTACCCTCGACGACTGGCACCTGAACAAGAACCAGGCCCCCAACACGGAGCGATGGTGCAAGCACATACAGCAAGCGGCATGGGGAAAGGATATGGGAGACGCGTTACATTCGTTGAGAAGGACAAGGAGCCTGGAGGAATTTAACACAATGCGCTCTACCCTGGAGCATCGATTCTTCACCAACTTCAACGCTCCGTTACCACGATGGTACAAGTTTCTTTTTCATGAAAATCCAGACATGGTTGTCCGCTGTCTAAAAGATATCGCACTCCCCCGTCGTTTCTTCTTTCAGGGGAGTGGATTTTCTGAGTCCTCTCACAAACGATATCAGCAATATATCATCTCTAAGAATGTCCCATTTTCCGAGGTTCCTATGGTTATGAAGACCATAACACAAAGACTGCAAACAGAAAGATCTCAAAAGGCGACAATAGGTGACACTGCATTACGCAACAAGCTCGTTACGTCAGGTCTACCGCTCACAATAGCCACGTCGAACCGAATGATTCAGAGGTTTACACCCTACAGCATCACGAAGTTCCTCGAATGTAGCGTTCGATTCTCAGCCTACTTTCAAATTATCGACGCTAGTGTACTTCCAACTCGGGATGCTCCGTTCAATTTCGACTTGGATATGGAGGACTTGGACGCATCCTCTGAACAACCATTAGCAGTGTTCACCATTCGAAGAGCACACGATCCCAACCTGAACGCACCCGAAACCTATAACGCGTACCTCTCAAACGCAGTGATTACTAGGGACGAGACAGGGGGCGTTATCGGCAATTGCAGCTGTCGCGATACCACCGCTTGGGGCCTCCCATGCCCGCACCTCACGAGGTTATTCGCGGTGTTCCCTGAGGTGTGCGATCGTTGGCCCGCAATTCGGACAGCCGTCTCAAACCGGTTCCGTATCGAACATATCTGGCATGACTACTGGCTCCGTGATGTCAACTCATGGACTCTAGAACACGTACTTCAACTGCGTTCAAAGATGGGGACGCCAAACACAGAGCTCCAAAACGAAATTCATTCCCGACTTGCCCAGGAACCCCAACCATCGAACACTGCTCACCATACCCAGAATGAGGGGAACGGCACACAATATACAGATAGTAAGAGTCGTGTGGTGCAGCTACAGAAGATCCAAACTGAAGAACTTAGGTCTTATGCAACCTATTCGGACTGCAAAGCATTGGTGGACCAGATGCACCGCGTTGCCCAAACGTATGGACAAGTTGCCGTAGATAGTCTCAAAAACTATTTACGTGACGGTCTGCAGCTCTTAAACAATGGAAGGTACCCGAGCCAATCCCAGAGAGCTCTTGCAGCGCCAGACAGTGTTCCGGGATTGCCAATGATTGATTGCAGTCCAACGCGGAATATTAATAACCCAAATGCAGGACTCGGCCGATCGCAGAAGCGCAAAAAGTCTTTTCTAGAGCGCAGAACACCGGCAAAGAAACAAAGGCGAACCACTAGCAATGAATCCCAATTCTTGGCTTCGAGTGCAGACATTATAAACCCTGTTGGTTCCAACCGTCCTATGCGGTTCTTTCCTAACCAACAAAGCCATGATGAGTTGGCTCGAGTGATAGGTACACCACAACACGCCATTGCTCGCGCTCTCAACGTTGTAGATAATCCGGACAATCAATATAACACATAGACAGATATAAGAGCAAGGATAGAAAACGTCAGTAAATGAAAGCAGTATGGGCCAAAGTAATAGATTCAAAACTTACCATTGGTACTGAACAAATTGTAGCATTGCTTCTTATCTACAGCCCCAGCGTCACATGCATCTTTGCGGTCTGCAGGGTCACGCCCACCAAGTCGGCGTCAATGGAGGGGGCAATGCCGGGCACGACGACGGTTTTCTAAGTGTACTTGAGCTTCAACGGCAGTGTGGGCGGTGTTCTCGGTGATTTCAAGGCGGCCTGTAGTGGCGCGCAGGGCAGCACGGGCGACAAGAGTAGCAGAATTACGCGGATAATCACATTGCATTATGAAAGCGGTGAAGGCTAAAGAGAGGGGCTGTGGCGGTAACAGTAGTGACCGCAGCGGTAGCGGTACCACAGCGGAGGCGAGACAGAGTGGCGGTGGCACTGGCGGCGGTTATGATAGACACGAGACAGAGTGGCCGTAGCGGTGGTGATAGAAACGGTAGCGGCACCACAGCGGAGAAAAGAGAGAGTGGCGGGTGGCGGTGGTGGCGTCGATCGCGGCGGAAGCGGCAGCACGGCGAAAGAATGGGTGACTAGCAAAAGCGCGGTAAAGAAGTCGAGAGGAGCTGAAACATGATGGGAACTGCACGGTCAAGATAAGCATAAGCGCGCGCAATTTTTGAACTTGAGGAGTACGACTCGTGACGTTGGGTAAGTGTGGCTGTCACGACCCTGCGGGGCGTGCAGCCAATAGGAGCGGGAGGAACAGAGGATTTGACGACGAGCAGAGGCCTGGGCGCAAGGTAACGGGCCTAGAGAGTTACGGAGGGTGACAGAGGTTCTTGGTAGGAACCGTTTCAAAATCAGGTAGGTTCTGGGCTTCTATTTCTACATACTCTACAGTGCGTAGATTTGCCGCAACCCAAATTTACAACAAAAAGCGGAATTGAATCTTTTCGGCCAAAGGCGCCTTTGTTGCCACGTGTGCACGCGAGACAGCTCGCAATCGCGCACACAAGGGGCACCGTGCAGTCGCCCTGCCCCCAGCCCGCGATGCCCCTCCGTCATCATCGTGATGGTGGCGCGACGAGCTTCAGGTGCAAGAAGGCGTGGAGGAATTACGTGCCCATCTCTCCGCCCTATAAAAAGGGCGCACCGCCAGCAAGTCATCCTTCCCAGATGTTCTCGCTCATCATCACACCCACGCGCATGATGGCTCCCTATTTCTTGGCGCTACTCCTCTCCCTCGCCCTCGCTCCCGCGCACTGCACGGGCTTCGGAACCCCCGACTGGTGCCAGCTGGCATACGACGACTGTCAATTCCGCTTCGAGAACCGGCCGCAAGTGCCGTACTTCACGCTGGACGCGCCTGCCGACCTGCCGTACTCGACGCAGATCATCTCGCGCACTGCGAGCGAGCGAATCGGAATCTGCCACTCCAGCGGCATCTACCCTCAGTTCATCACGTCCGGCTACAACGTGCGCTCGTTCGACATGGTGTACGGCGCGCATTACTCGGAGAGCCAGTTCAAGCCGCTCGCGATGCCGTACCAGATCGGGTCGGCCATTGGCCACGAGATGTTTGATAACAACAGGCCGCCGCTTGGGTCTTGCGTGCGCGTCTATATCACAAGTTATCAGGTGCTGGATGGCGAGAATCCGCCGTCGGTTCACAACGTCAACCTGAGTAGAGATGATGCCATTAACCAACGCAAATGCGTTGTGTTCCGCACAACGTAGCTTGGGAGAGCCTTTCCTACTTGAGTTGGAGTTAATTTATTTAATTTAACTTTTTAATAGCAAAGCTCCTACTACTCCGGCAAAATGGCAAATCGGATCAAAATGCCGAGCCAATTCATCAAAATCAAATAATATCCTAGCATGTACCGCATTTTTGGCTGTCTATTGGCAATGTTCGGTTTTTTCAGAACCTCCCGCTTAAATATAGATTAGTCTAAAAACTCTCAAACAAGCAACGATACAAAAATATTTTCAATTAAAAAATGCACCGTGTCACACGGCGCATTATGCATGGTTTTCGAAGACACCCTTTAGAAAAATCAACTTTTTCCAACAAATTAAAATTCAAGTAAAAAAAATAATCTGCTAAACCTTGATTCTGGCAATATGCTTCCTATTCATTCCACTAACAGCTTTCTACAAACAGATTACGTATCCATAACTGCCAACTTTCTGGAAGTATACAATGATTGCTCTTAATATCAAACATCAATAATCCGTGGTTTCTAAAATCAACTTTTCCTTTAAAAAAACCATGAAATTTTCATAAGTTTATCTCCATTATTTCGCAGAAAGTTTAATATTTTTGACATTATATTCCTTCTACAGTATCAGCGCAAAATTGCCTCAAACCTTACAGAAGTAAACTAAGACAATATTTTAAACATTCTCTTCCGCTTCTTTGTGATGTAGATCTTTTTCGAACTGTCTCTCGAAAAACCACAAAAGTTCTATTTTTCAGAGTTACAAACTCAAAAAGAAACAAATTTTTCTCCGAAGCTCCCAGATTGTTGAAGAGCAATGCCACAGTTCCTTTGTAGAGATGGCTACAGTACCATGCAAATTCAGCAGTTGTGCTGCTAAATAAAGTGTGAATGCTCTGTAACAGAACACTCACAGTTTACTAATTTAACGTAAAAAACATATTTTTAAAACAAAAGAAAGTCCGTTTTTTGTTTTCTCTTTAAAACAAAAATACATTTTAAGCGTTCGAGCCAAGGAGCTTTGCGCCATTTGTTTTGAAAAGACTTTCTCTCGAAGCAATGATAAACGTTACGAAACGTTTTTAGGAATCCAATTCGTTTCTAGATGGGTTGCGGACAATCGAAACACTTTGACGAATGTCAATAAATACCACTAGAACCTCTTTTTCTATGATATCATTAGGGTTTGAATCTGCTTTACGCTATTCACGCCATGCGAAGGCTTTTAACCCATTAAATTAACCCAAGTCAAAAAGATCCTTTTTTTCGTAGTCTCACTAGTTTATGGCATCGTTAAGTGTGATTAATTATTGTAGCTTCTATTCTAGCCACTCACAGATCCTCTAAGTTCATTTAAAAAAGCGCGTCACTTTTACTGAGGCACTGAAAAACAATCTTCATAGTTTTAGACCCTATCTTCGAGGATCTATCTCTGACGTGTTGACATATCAAATCCAACCGATATGTTATCACTCCGAGACATTCGTGTCCTTATTCTCCGCTAGGCATCGGACGATCTACTAGATAATTTTGTTTTTAGATTGTTGGACCCTCGCAACCACGATGACGAAGAAACCGAACATGAAGTCATGGACCAAAAATTAACCGCTGCAGAAAAGCGTACTGTCAAAGGCATTCTGATTACTATATCTCCACTTCTGCTTACTGTGAAGAAATATACTCAGCTCAATATTGAACGCACCACCCCAAAAGAAGTTTGCGACTTTTACGGTAGTCAGCACTACGTGATTAACAAGATTCTTACTCCTTCTTCTTTACTGTGGACAACAACTTCTAATTCCTAAGTTGTAGTAAAACTTTCTACAGAACGTTTTCTCTCTTTAAGAAGGCCAACGTTCTGTGCGGAAATTGTCTAATCATCTCTGGAAGGCTAAGATTTTGCCTTTCGGCCATTGGAGGTACTGTTTCTCGGCGTGAGGCGTTTGTCAGCGAGCAGCGCAGGACTACATGTTCCGCGTCTCTTTTGACATTTGCGCCACATACGCACCGTTCGATCCGTCCGTTAAGGTAAGAAGCTACTGGATGTAACCCTGGAACATGTCCCGTGTAGAACTGTGACAGAATCACCTCCGCTTTTCGCATACCGACTTCGTTTTTCGACGATTGAGGCCAGTTCGTAAGAAGAGGCTAGAATTTTTCTCTGATTACAAACTGGGCCTTCGCGTCTAGGAAATCGATTTGGACCGCAGTTTGGTCGCTCAACGGCAGTTTAAGTCCCGATTTAGCCAAAGAATCCACGCGTTTGTTGCGTGGAACTCCGCAGTGGCCAGGGATCCAGACGACATACACCGTGCAACGAGAGCTCAACGCATGGAGCGCATGTGCGAGCTGTTGGACATAGTGTTGTTGCTTTCTCAAGCTTCCTTGTAGCGCGAGAATGACTGATTGAGAGTCTGAAAAGATTCGTATTACTCCTTCAAACTGCGGCGGAATCTCCTTCAGTGAAGCCAGCATCGCGAGTATCTCGGTTGTGTATGAGCAGACGTTGACCTCTCCGGGGAGAACCAGGCTCGTATTTGTGATTAGATTTTCGAGCAAGTCCAAAAGTCAAAGTCACTCAAAAAAATTCGTAGTCAGTCACATTTAGTCACATTTTCCTTGGTTCTTTCTCTAAGTGCGTTTGCTTAGAAATTAAATTTCGCTGCCCTTGGTCGGAGATATATAGGTATGTATGTCAATTTGCTTAGGCTCAAACAAGATATATTCGTTCTAAAGAATGTTATTATCAAACTTCAAATTTTAGAAAAGTTTTTAAAAATGAGCAAAACATTGAAAAAAACAGCAAAATCAATCAAACAAAGGAATATCTTAACAAATTGATAACTTTGTTTACTACATATAGTCAAAAATAAACTTAAAGACTTAATTTGAAAACCATTTAGGCTACTATATTACACACGTGTAGGAAAATTAGTGGCTATGAATGTGACACGTATGTAAGTGGCCAAATGTACTGCAAATGACTAAATGTGACTAGAACTTTATTGCATTTGCTAGTCAGTCACTAGTAACTTATTTTTTATTAAATCAGTCAGTCACAAATACGGGCCTGAGAAGAACGCCTTGCTTTCCAAGGGTTCCATCTGCGCACCAGATCTCAAATGCCGCTGCGTCTACGTTCGTGGGATTTAACAGTCGTACTTTGAGTTCGCCTCCGTCATCGTCGGTTACCTTTGTGCTGTCTGCGCTCAAGTCATATGCCATTTTAAAACCGTCATCGCAATGTATCCATAAGGATGGGCGCTTTCCTCTACGCTCTGTGAAATGATCTACAGTGTCATTTTTGGTGTGCTCCTCACAGTAATACACTGTTCCACAGTACCACCCAGGATTCCATTCAACGGCTGCTCGTCTGCTCCGATTGTCCTTTCCAGAGTATGGACCCACCGATCCGTCACACCAGATATCCTAATCTCCTTTAGGGATGCTTTTGATGAGGTCTTCTGACTCTCTTCTCTGGACATCCAATGGATCTTCTTTGCTGCATGATGCAAGGAAGAAATTGATCTTAGTGAGATGAATGAGGCCCATCTCCGTTTGGCTTGGTGTGCGCAAGAGTTGGAGCAGGCCATGATCGGCGAGGTGTTTTTGTGCGAGCCTCTTCAACGTTGAGTATTTTTTTCACACTCTACTAGACGCCATTGTCATTAATGACTTCTTCAATAGCGTATCAGTGTCATGGCGCATCGTTCTTTCATATAACAGGGCTGCTTTCTGTTCACCGACAGTTGTCCTTGTGGGCGCTTGGACTAGTTCCCTTAATCGGGTGATTTGTGTTGATGCAATGCACCCAGTCTGGATTCGTATGGCTTCGTTTCTAACACGTTCCAGTGATTGAATCGCTGACTGGGGTGCGTTGGGGATTACTGTTCCAGCCGCGTATGCTGCGATTGGTTCAGCGAGTTCTTTTTGCACTATCCCAATTGTTCTCCAGTCTGAGCCCCATGATTTGCCAGATAGAGATCGCATGACTCTGTTTCGGTGTCTATATTTCTGTACCACATTTTGTATGTGTGCTCTAAAGCTCAGACGGGAGGCAAGAAGAACGCCTAGGAACCGTGCGCACTCGCTAGGTTCGAGGTCGTACCCGCCAATATTCAGCTTATATTCACTCGCGTTCGCTTTCCACTTCTTGAGCGTGAATGGCGCCACGACCGTCTTATTTGGATTCATTGTTATGTCATTTTCGCGGCAATAAGCGGACACTGCGTTTAGAGCGCGTTGGAGTTTTTGTCTGCATTCAGATGCAGAGGTTTCAGACACCCACATGACGGTGTCATCAGCGAACAGGTTGAGTTCTATGGAGCTCTCTGATCGTTGAATTATTTCCGGCATATCCTAGATGTAGGCAATCCACAGTCCAGGAGAGAGTGTTCCTCCTTGGGGTAGTCCTTGTGGGATGAGTCTGTTCGCCGTTGTGTTGGAACTCCATCGACATCTCCATTGTCTGTCCATAACGAACCCGCGAATCCAATGCTATAGGTGGGGGGGCATTCCATTACGCTTAATTTGATCATCAACAGGTGGTGCGACACGCAATCGTAGGCCTTAGAAAAGTCGAATGGCAGTATATTTAGTTTAATGGTCGCAAAAAGCTGAGAGCGTTTGTTTTCTCTCGTCCCATGCGTTTCTGATGCTTTCTGAGATGCCGGCTACATGCTCCTCTGTGTTCCTTCCCATTCGAAACCCAGCTTGGTGTGGGGGGAGTTTTGGCTCCAACCATTCCATGAGTACTCGGTTTACCATCCTCTCAGCAATTCTGGCGATTACTGGGGCTAGTGATATTGGTCTGAACCTTCCGCGCGCTCCTGGTTTGGGAATGGGAATGAGGGTTGACAGCCTCCATTTCGTTGGGCATTCGCTACGATTGAGTGTCCGATTAATCAGTGCCAGCAATCTTTGTAACGAGTAGTTCGGCAAGTGTGTCATAAACGCTATCTCTACATCATCTGGCCCTGCTGCTTTGCTTTCATCCATCTCGGTTAGAGCATTGGCCAGGTGTGTCTCAAGGAAAACAATTGGTTCGGTATCTTCTACTTTCTTGTTACACCTTCTCAGGTGTTTTCTGTATTCCGTCGTTCGTTGTGTGTGTCGACCTAGAGGCGAGATGCAGATCCAAGAACTCTGAATACATACCTCTGGCAGGTGGGATGTCAATGCAGATGGGGTATGCTTGAAAATGGATGGTGGCAGGGATGGAGAGAACAGTGTTAATGCACGTTGAGTTGCAAACACGCCAAATGTGTGAACGTTACTGGCATAAAGTCGAAAGAAAGGCATATGCGAAATGAAGTTGGTCGTAATTAGCGACGAGAGGTTACAACGTTTGCTTGTCAACTATAGTGAGCTGCACTCGCATTCTTGAAATTTCAATGGGCTGATGTTTGACGAGTAAAAACATGTTCAGCAAACTTGATGGCGCTACGCACGGACAAAGGAACACTAACCTGGTTGCGTTCTGTGGGATTGAGCGTGATGGGACGCTACGACTTGCAAGCGGCGTTGGAGCTGATGCGCCTTTGCTCGGGGCTGAAAGTGCTGCGGATAGCGGACGCTGAAGATGATGTGTGTGGATAAATGTTATTGGATGAGAGAGGTGATGAAGAAGGTCTCGCGCGTAGTGGCGGTACGAGAGGAAGGGTGTGTTATCCGGTTGCGAGTCATCGTTCCTACAGTTGGCGACAATTACAAAGCGTACTTGACGTCGAGAACCACCGCCCGACCGGCGACGTAGGTGACTACAGCAACCAAAGCACGCATTTTGGTTGGAAACTCATCAGTGCTCATAAAAGTGGCGAACATTACGCTACCTGCAACTGTGAGAAGCGTGGGCATCGTGGCGGATCGGACGAGCAGTACGTTTCTGAACTTGCTGCCACCCTCATCAGATGTGTTGGCCAAAGATGCGGCGGCATCGGGAGTGGGGCGCTTAGAAAAAGCGTTATGTGGGCTCAGGCGGAAGGGATTTGCGCAACAGGAGTGAGCGTTATTATCAAGCAATGGATGCATGCGGCAATTAATGCGCGGAGCAATGGATGAATTGAGCAATAGATGCATCGATCAATGGATGCGCGAGAGAAGGGAAGCCTCTGTCTGAGAATGAGATGATAGAGATAGGGTATTGACGTGCCGTTGTCGCACGCAAGACAATCAGGCAAACGCATTCACAGCAGGTAGAGCTTTCGGTAAATGAGAAGGGAGAGAACGTTATATTGACTACGACTGCCACGCCGGGACAGCTTGAGAGCTGGGATAGCGCCCTTTGGCAATCGGGTGGCTGAAAGTCTAGCCGTACCTTGACGTGGAAAAAAAAAAAAAAAAAAAAAAAAAAAAACCACCGCCCGACCGGCGACGTAGGTGACTACAGCAACCAAAGCACGCATTTGGTTGGAAACTCATCAGTGCTCATAAAAGTGGCGAACATTACGCTACCTGCAACTGTGAGAAGCGTGGGCATCGTGGCGGATCGGACGAGCAGTACGTTTCTGAACTTGCTGCCACCCTCATCAGA
Source organism: Gracilaria domingensis (assembly GCA_022539475.1). NCBI lineage: Eukaryota > Rhodophyta > Florideophyceae > Gracilariales > Gracilariaceae > Gracilaria > Gracilaria domingensis. The sequence goes on from VCMS01000007.1 coordinate 136,770, forward strand.
TGTGTTGGCCAAAGATGCGGCGGCATCGGGAGTGGGGCGCTTAGAAAAAGCGTTATGTGGGCTCAGGCGGAAGGGATTTGCGCAACAGGAGTGAGCGTTATTATCAAGCAATGGATGCATGCGGCAATTAATGCGCGGAGCAATGGATGAATTGAGCAATAGATGCATCGATCAATGGGATGCGCGAGAGAAGGGAAGCCTCTGTCTGAGAATGAGATGATAGAGATAGGGTATTGACGTGCCGTTGTCGCACGCAAGACAATCAGGCAAACGCATTCACAGCAGGTAGAGCTTTCGGTAAATGAGAAGGAGAGAACGTTATTGACTCCACCGTCCACGTCCAAAGACAGCAATGACTGGGTACCAACAAATTCAAGATCTGTAGTAGAAAAGGGGACCAGCGAGGCTCGCTCGCGGTAGAGAAGAAATGGCAAAGTGAATGTTCGTGCAACGATCCAAATGGATTCCATGCTGATGCTGTGGGTTTATCGAGTAGATAAGGAAACGATCGTACCGCCGCGGTTTTTTCCGTCATAGTCTATCTAATATCACTCCTATCGCAACGAAGACTGTTTACAAGTGACCCATGTGGAAGCCTGTCAGTATTGACGCAGCGACTTTACAGGAAAAGTTTGAACTTCTTCGTGCAAGGGAAAGGGGGAAGTACGGTTAGGGTAGAGTACGAATATGAGCACGTCCCAGAATTCAAGAAAACCTCAAAAGCAATGGTAGTAGATACGGGTCAATTACGGGACTAGTCTTGGTAAATTGAACATATGAAATTTAATTTACCCCGTACCTACTACGTATAGTCCCTACGCTCTCCATACTACCCCGTACAGTACCCGGAAATGTCACCTATGATTCTTCTAGGGCGGACCGTTGTTTTACTCTTCCTCTCTTGCAGATTACTGCTTACCTATGTCAGGTGGTTTTTCCGTCTCTGTACAGAGTTACTGCCCCGTGCGCTTAATACACAACCCCCGTCTCCCGCCGCCGGGTCTGTTGCCGCTTCTCGCACGCCCCATCGAGAGTTCCTTCTCTAGCTTACCCTTCCTTTTCCACCTTTTACCTAGGTCTCACTCCGCTCTACCGTACCTTTCGTCTCCACCATTCCGTCACTTTTGCCGGACTCCTCTATCAGGCTCGTTCACCCATCAATCTCCGTAGGTATTTCCTGTACCACGGACGATCTTACACCCGCACTATCCGTGTTCGGGGGATTCACTACTGGTTCTCCTCGTCTAGAGGGAAAGGACTCGAACGCCTTGAGAGACGATCCCATCCCTGGGATTTTGCTCTACAAGTGATCTTCCGACTTAGAACGGGTTGGATTCTTTCTTTCGTTCTCGTTCTTGTCGAGGAGTTTCACGATTAGTGATCAATTGATTTTTGGGAAGCTACTGTAAAACAGTGGACTCTCTAGAGTGTTTTTTTTGTTTTTAGTTACTTATTCTTTGGAGTATCGAGACCTCTCCTTATTAATTTCATTTTACCGCTGTTCGGTACACCATGGCCTGGTTTGGCGCCACCTGCGCCGAACTCTCGAAACGGTGTGGCCAGAGATGCTGGTGTGCCTCCGCCTAGGCCTACGCGTTCTCGCGCTTCCGTACCTGCAAGGTCGCCTGACAATGAACAGGTCCCGGAACCCCGGAGATCTTCTTCAGTCACGTCGGGTCCGATGGCCGCTTCTACGGCAGAAACTCCGCCCGTTACGGGTACTCCGGCCACGAGGAGACCAGACGATGTGGTTGAAACCCCTGGATACTCGTTCCTCGAGGTTAAACTGCGTGTCAGTCAGCTCGCGCAAAACTCGTTGTTCGAGGATCTGCAGTATCTCAGACGGAAGCTTGACCAAGCTGAAATCGGAGATCCGACCAATGACATTCGTGTCTTACGTCAGGACGTGAATTCCATTTTGGAAAGTCTGGGTGCACCAGCTGCTTTTGTTCAAGCTTACCATTCCTCTATTCAGGAGCATCGAGCTGAAATCGATCGCCTAACCACTCGGTTGTCTACTCTCGAAGAGATCATCCGGATGGATAACGCATCCGATGCGAAGAATGCTAAGGAAGAAGCTTCTAAGCGCTCGGCACGCCAGTCTCCGTATCACGGAAATCGACGATCCAAAAAGGAACTCCGTTACGACTCGGATTTGTCTAGTTCCAATTCTAGCGTTCGCTCTGCGAAATCTACTTCATCCAGTTCTTCGGACAGTGAGGAAGACCGAGAACGGTATGGGAGTCGATCCTTCGGAACGAAGTCGAAGGCTACATATGCCATTCAAGGAGTGATTCGCTCTCGCGAGAAAGATAGACGTCATCTTGGACTCAAGGAGTTGATATCAACGAATCTTTTCTACAGGAAGCTGTTATCGTATCGTTATTACCGATTGGACGATTCATCGTCAAGTCGCACCTCGCGAAGCACCAGTAAGGTGAAGGACCACATCAGAGAACTGAATATCTTCTTTACGAAGATATTCGATGGCGAAGATCCAATTCTGGTACTGGACTTCCTGGCCCGCTTTGTGCAGGAAGCCGACATTCTCGGTATGAACGAGGCGCAAGCGTTTCTCGCTTTACCCTATTTTCTGTCAGGAATGGCTGAAGATCAGTTTAACTCGGTCCGAGTATCGTCCCATGCATCTGAGGGAGGTGTCAGTTGTTGGCCGGAAGCGGTCCAATACCTCCTGGGGTCCTATGCAAGAGGAAGCGCGATTCACAACTCGACGCTCGCTCTACGAGATACTAAACAGAAGACTGAAGAGACCGAAACGGTTTACTCAACTCGGTTGAACAAAGCGTTTCATCGCTGTGGAAATGTGTACTCCGCTCAGGAGAGATGCACGATGTTCGTAAATGGGTTGGACCCTTCTATCAAGGCTTTGGTGGCGCGATATCGCGAAGAGAAACGTAGGATTACGTATCTGGAATTGGTCCAGTACGCCCAGGCTGAAGACGAAGTCCTCCGTGCTCGGCGCCCGCCGAAACCCCGTCGCTCAAGGGCGTTGCTCGTCAACCAGTCATCTCCATCCCTTTCCTTGGAACGTGGAAACTCCGTGAACCCGGATCTGGATAACGTCCACTTCGTTGGAAGTGCTCCCGATTCGTACGGGTCTTCTGACATTCCGTCGTCGTCAACTCCGATCTCGGAAGGTGACCCCGCACTCTATATGGGAGGAACACGGGTACAGGCCGCTCCACTCGCTTACGCGACCAACGGCAGCCGTTTCTTACGCCCAGGAAGGGTGCATGCGCAACCGCAACGACGGCCAGATGGTAATCGATCTTTCGATAAGTCGGTGACGACCATCTGTCATATTTGTTACTGACCCGGTCATATTGCACCTGTGTGCATGTTGCCCGCTCGGGAGTTACCGAAATTTATCGGGTGGTACGAGTCCTTGTCACCAGCTGACCGTGCTCGTGTTCCGAGTAAGAATTATGAAGAGCAAAGGGCCAAGTTTGGCAATCCTGTTACAGGACAGAACGTTCGAACTGAGCAACGTCGGAACCAGGCTGAACAGGTAACTGTGACCAACCCCAAACCCGAGAATTCTGTTTCCCAATCTGAGCAGAGTTTGCCGTCGCCGGCCAATCGCGCCCAGAAAAACTAAACTTAGGAGTTCCCCCTGCGGGAGGAGCGTCTCCTGAGCCGAAGTCGGAGACGCCCGAGGCGCCGCCGCTTCGCTCCCAGGTCTCTTTCCTTGAGAGGAAGATCCTTACGAGGAAGATGGCTCAATCTGAGGTAGACTCAGAGCTTTTAACGGTTCTCCGTCGTCCGTGGGTACGCTCCTGGAATTTCCGTAACCCGGATATAGTCCTTGTGATGGCCACGAGGAATTAGAAGGTTTACGCCGATCTCGGCTTATCACACCAGTTTATGGTTCGTCAACTGTCTGTGTTGGACACGGGGGCTGCGCCCAATCTCATTCACTCTTCGTTAGTGCCCCCGGCACTTCTGGAATTCGTTCGCTATGGTCCAGGCTTGGATATCGCTGACCCGAACAATAACCCGTTGCGCACGGTTGGTTACTTAACTCTCACAGTGAGACTTGGCACCTACGTGGTGAAACTTGAATTTGTTGTTCTGCGATTCACTCGCTGCACCGGTTATACTCGGTTGTGATTTTTGCGACCGCTTTGTCGAAGCGATACGCCCAAGGGAGAAAACCGTGGAAATAGAAGACGGTACAACCATTCCGATCGTTCGGAAGCCGTTGAGGCGCGCAATCCGGAAGCGCGTTCCATTACCTGTGGCTCAGGAGGTTCCAAACGTGGATCCGAAATCAACAAAGCTTCGCATAGCGAAATCCGTTTCAATCCCGCCGGAATCCCAGGTGTGGGTGCAGTGCGTCTCCAAACAACGTGGAATTCGACTAGTTCAACCGTCTTCATCGTTATACGATCAGCGACAGCTCGCTTTAGCTAATGGTGTCGTTTCTATCAAACCCCATCAACCTTTCCAGGTACTGGTTGCCAACTTTGGCAGAACCACTCAGTTGCTAGTCAAAAACCAGGTACTGGGTTCGGTCCTGCCGCATCCAAAGGCGCTCGTACAGACGAAGATCCCGACGTCCGAGGCTCTCGGTGTGCCCGAAGCAAAGGAGGGGGAGGTGCGTCCTGGAAACTCCGTTTTGTCGGATTCCTCCAGAAATGGAAACTTCGCCGTACCGGAAGCAGTCGCTACTGAAGAGGTGAATCTAGTTAGTTCGGGCCACGAACGACCGTTCATTCCGGTTATATCAGCGCTACCCCCTGGCACAGAACAGACAAATCCTGTTGAGTAATTAGAGAAGTTGAATCTGAACCATGTCCCAGCGTCTCATCGCGAGAAGTTGCGAGACATGCTGAGAGAATTTACTCCCATGTGGGACGGTTCCCTTGGAACAATTGGATTTACGGAGCAGCGTATTGATCTGCTTCCAGATACTCGCCCAATCGCGCAACACCCGTATCGGGCTGGCCCGAAAGCGCGGGAAGAAGAAAAGTCTCAAGTCGAGAAGATGCTACGTGCCGACGTAATTGAGCCAGCTCAGTCGTCATAAGCATCGCCCGTTGTAACTGTTCCGAAGTTGGATGGATCGTGGCGTTTTTGCATGGATTACAGGCGCCTTAACGCCGTTACCGTCAAAGACGTGTATCCGATCCACGGATGGATGAGTACATCGACTCGCTGGGAAGATACAGAGTGTTTACCACCCTTGACGCCAATTGGGGTTACTGGCAGGTTCCAATTCGAAAGGAAGATCGCGACAAGACCGCATTTGTATCTCACCAAGGACTGTACCGTTTCAAACGGATGCCCTTCGGGCTAACGAATGCTCCCGCTACATTTCAGCGCGCGATTGACATTCTGTTGTATGTCTTATGTGAAGGAAGTGATGCAGGTTCTGCGAGAGGCAAGTTCTGCGTGACGCAGGTGTTACCTTGAAGCTCAAGAAATGCGAATTCTTTACCGACTCGGTGAAATACCTGGGCCACATTATCCGCCCAAGGAAACTCTTGGTCGACGAGGTAAGGTTGAAGTCGCTGAAGGAAGCGAGACATCCGACAACTCAAACGGAACTCCAATCGTTTCTCGGTTTGTGTAATGTCTACCGTCGGTTCGTCCCGAATCTCGCTGATACTGCAGCTCCTCTCAACTCCCTCCTCAGGAAAGGACAGCCAGTTAAACTGGAACCATTCGGCGATGCGGAAGCATGCGCCTTTTCGTCGTTAATCGACGCAGTTACGTCTCCGCCGATTTTGGGGTTGCCCACTCCAGGGCTTCCATATGAAGTTGATACTGATTCTAGTGACCACCAAGTGGGATGTGCATTGTTTCAAGTCTCGAAGGAAGGCGAGCGACGTCCAGTTCGATACTGGTCTTGTTCATTGAACGTGCATGAGCGTAATTACTCAGTCTCTGAGAAAGAGTGTCTCGCCGTCGTTTGGGCGCTGTCTACCTTAAGACCCTATCTCATGGGAACCAATTTTCAGGTACATACCGATCATTCGGCTCTCCGCTGGCTCATGGAGATCTCCGAGCCGTCGGGTCGCCTTATGCGTTGGCGTCTCCGCTTATCGGAATTCGATTTTGATGTCCGGTACAAACGGGGCACCCCGAATATGCAGGCTGATGCGCTTTCCCGTTTAGGAACGTCTGGTGAAGCAGAACCTGTCGACGACGACGACATACCATGCTTCTTGGTAGAAGACCGGGAGAAAGACTCCGAAATTACGGATGACGTTTGTGACGATATTCTCGCCGCAGAAACGGTCGAGCCACCGCCTGGCTCATTTGAACCCATTACCGCTGAAGAGGTAATACGAGAACAACACGGGGATCCTTTCTGTACTCAGATAAGGGCCCGACTCAACGGGGGATTCAAGATACCCTTTCTAACCAACGATCAGGGATGTCTTGTTAGGATTGTTAGGCCACGCCCTCAAATTGTGGTTCCACACTCCCTACATTGGAGGGTTCTCCATATGTCCCACTATGCAAAGATTGGGGGAGACCCTGGTGGCAGGAAGTTGTATCTAACTCTCCGAAGAGACTTTTATTGGACAGCTATGGCATTCGACTGCTACGCAGTACGCCGTTCATGCACGGAATGCGCCAAGAACAACGTCAAACTCCAAAGAAATTCGAAGTCGATGACGCTGTTACCAGCCCGGGCTCCTTTAGAGTTCGTCGCTATCGACATTCTGGGCGAATTAATTCGAACTGCACGCGGTCACAGGTACCTCCTGGTTATCACAGACAGGTTTTTGAAGTTAATCCGAACGGTTCCGTTGAAGCGGATCACTGCAGCAGCAGTTGCAAAAGCATTTGTGGCGCATTGGGTCTTCACTTACGGGCGACCCGTTAATTTGCTTTCAGACAATGGCTCGCAGTTTGCGTCAAAGTTCTTTATGGACGTATGCCGTATCTTGGATGTCAAGAATTTGTTTACAACAACCTATCATCCTCAGTGTAATGGGCAGGTAGAACGATTTAATCGTACAATGCTCAACGCATTACGATCCTATGTTGCGGATCACCCAAAGGATTGGGACTTGTACACCGATGCTATTACGTACGCGTATAACACCCAGGTGCATCGGGTAACGAAGCTTTCGCCCTTTGAACTCGTTCTTTCGAGCATACCGCCACCGGTAGCAATCGAATCACAACCGAAGCTAGAGTCTTTCCCGTCACCACGGATGTACAAGGACACCTGAAAAAAGTGGTTAACCAAGATGTTACCGGTAGCCCAGAAGGCCATGGACAAGGCACAGCTTACGTACAAGCGTAATTTCGATCTCCGAATTCGCGCTACACCAGTGGTGGTAGAGCCCAACAGCTTTGTGTTCCTTCGGAAGGAGTATTACAATCCTGACAAGGAAAAGAGACATAAGCTCTCCCCCATCGCTGATGGACCATATCACGTCATTTCCGTCAATCCGGATACCGTCGTACTCGACATTGATGGACGTCATGAACGAATCTCGCGTGAGCGCGTTGTGCCCGCCCCGACGCCACCCACCGCAACCGGGGCCACCTCAACCAATACCCAATCTGGGGATCCTCAACAGGAGGCAGAGCCGTCAACATCCGCTACACTACCGTCGTGCCCGGCGATTCTTCCGCACCCGGATCGAGGATTAATTGATCTACCTACAGTAGGTACTTCTGACCACAGAACTGAACTTTCTACTACTTGGAGGAATTCCAACTACTCTGCACGAGTATTTACAAGAGTAACCCCTCCACTCCATCTTCTGATGGAGCCCGTGGCGCCACCTAAGGAGGGGGAGGATACCGCAGCTGCTGCGAGTGGCACTGACGCTCCGTTGTCGCCCGGTTCCCCAACCACGGGAAATGTGATCCACACTGACAATCCAGTTGCTCCCGTGGGAGAATCTAGTGGCACAGTTGCCTTGTCGCACCCCAACCGTGAGGACTCCGCCGTATCGGTCTCCGTTACAACGGAACGTGCCCGCGAGAGACGCGACGCTGTCGCAGAAGCAGCTACCGACTCTGGGACCTCTAACCAATTGAACTTGCGTATCCGCGCTGAGAAGCACAGCCGAACTGTGAAAACGGTTTCCGCTGATCCGGACCAGCCGCTGCACGCGAAAGAATAGCATTGCAACCCTGGAAGGGGAAGCCTCGTGAACGAGTTGTGCTGAGTATCACCACTCATTATGGATTCCTTTGTGGGACTTTTAACGCTTTTTTGGAAGCCGACACTCACAGTGTGAACGACATTGCGTGTGGAGACTTGGAACTTCGCCACCCCTGCAAGAAGTGCAATCTCCGTGACACGGGGCCTGACAGAACCAGGCGCGTGGCACGCGATGCACGTTACAACGTGGAAAGCCCTAATGAGCGGTCGGAGACCTTTCGCGAACGGATGGCCGAGCACCGCACGCGCACGATTGTCGTAGTCGCCAATCTGTGGCGTAGAGTCAATCAGAGCTCTTGGCACAAGCCCCGTGGACCGGGTGAACCGCCGCCCTGCCAAGGGAGTGCCGTACGCACCTCCCTCACCGAAACGGTTATCCCCGTGAAGACCGGGAGATTCGTCAACCGGAAGTACTACCGTTTGTCGGTCCCTCGACTCTCGTCGAATAACGTGATACCGTTGGACTCATCTGATCGAGAGCTTTGCAACTACCTCTCTAGCTCGAGGATAGGACGCATAGGACGCGAGTTACAGTATGGCCGCCGCAGCGGAATGCGTGGAAAACCGCGGAAGTAAGCCCGTCTCCGACACTTGGAAAGCTTCACCTGCGTGATTTTAGGCAGCTACAGAACCTCTCTAGGTGAAACTACGTCAGCAGGAGTGGCCCATACGCCATGGAGGCCCGCGAACGGGAAGTGTTACCACAGGAATTCGTTATCGAACGCATCGTGAGTCACGTCGTGAACCCCGATGGGGAGACAGAATACCAAGTCCGTTGGTACGGATACTCCCCTGAGGAGGATACTTTCGAGCCGATCGAACATCTGCCTCGATCGAAGGTTCTCGCCTACTACCGGCGCAAGCGCTTACCGCCACCTCCAAACTTGGACGCAGCCCAGGTAGGGTGACAATACTACTGTGCCGTGAGGTGAACCGACGGGCTCATTTGTGGGAGAATTATTGATGGTATTACCAAGAAGTTTGGGTTGTTCCTACGGAAGGAAGTATTGAAGGGATGAAAGAAGAAAGATGAATTCCGTGTAACGGACTCCGACTTATCGGAAAGAAGCGAACTATCGTCTAACAACCCGTGTGAATACGTCGTGAAGTTACACGCGTAATGGAGAATCGTATTGGAACGATGGTGCGCTAAAGGCATTGAACCATAATCCGGTTATGAAGGAACTGATATCGGAGTCGACTTTATTCTAAGGAGAAGTTGTACCGCTAGCTATTGCGAAGTGCGTTTGTCGCACAGCCTACCACAGCCCATCATAAAGGGAACCCACCGTTGAGATCACTGCCATCCTGCCGAAGGACCGGTACCTCCAGGGTTGGACGGCCCCGCTTGGGGAGGCTGACTGGTGAAAGCCTGCGCGCCTAATGCCAACAGCTAGCCGAGGTCATACATATCCGGTGGAACCGGCACCCCAAGTCCGAGGAGTTGGTTGCGCATCGCTATCACGCGAGGGTCAATGTTCCCCTGCGAAGGGCCCACGTCCCAACCGATAAGAGCAACTGGCGCAGCCGCCCCTCCGACAACCGGAACTTCTGCGGAAGCCGCCGACGGACCTCCTGTTGCCGGGTCTTCCACAGTCTCATCCACTATTGGATCGTCCTCCTCTGCTACGGAGTAATAGTTGTCGGAAAACATGAACCCAATAGGGTGATCGCTCGGAACCACTCGAGCAAGTCCGCGTAGGACGAAATCCCGCTCCTTGGGGACGGTAACTCCCTCCCAGGGATCGTATTACACGAAGTCATCGGCACCCGGATGTCTTCGCCCCGGCGAACGGTCGTAGTGCGAACTAGTGCCCCTGGGGACGTTTTCCGCCGGAACGGTACTCCAATCAATGGAATCGACGAGATCGATAAGGCTGATGACCTCGCTGACGTTGTTATCCAAACCGAGCGCGGTGTATAAGTCTAGTGATCTAATCACATTCCCTAACCTCAGAGGCAAATACCAAACACCGTCCTGGTCGTATGCTTCCCATAGGATAAACGCGGCAACGCGAGCGGCCCATTCGGCGATGAAGAGCATCCAATACTCCGAGTGCGGATTCGCAATCATGCGTGACCCCACATAAGAGATGCACGGAGGCAATTCCGGGAAACACCCGCGCGGTACCTCATAGTGAGCCCACCACGATGGGAGTGGAGCGAATCGACCCGCTAGTGCGTCCGGACGCAAACGTTCAACCTCCATGTTCTGGTGTGGAATCAGATACCCGAACCGGGATCGCCATTTGCGTTCGTTTCGCAGTCGGTCGAAGAAGCTTCGCTCTCCCGAAGGGCGATGTAGATATCGGAACTCCGATCGCAGGATAAGCCTGTTGAACAGGAGGATGTCCGCCGGCATCGACTCCGGGAAGTTTTCCGCCGGTTGGAAGTTCGCGGGGTTCGCGCCATACTTGATCTCTCCGTAAGTTCGGAACCGGGAGAGGTCAAACCCCTATGACTCGGGAATCCTCTCGGGGAACGAGGCTCGGTCCTTTCGAAAATATGCCAATCGCGCCATAGCCGCGCGCGCTTCATCCAGCGTTTCGTATCCACGGCCGCGCCGTTTTCGTGACAACACGTGGGGTGCGACCGCCACGCGGTGTCTCCAATCCCAGGAATCCACCATATCTCGGTGTAGGCCGCCAGGCAGCATACCGTTCTCGGTGTACGAATCCATCAACGCACCGTTGCGAACCGCTGTCGGTTGAAACCAGGGCCCTCTGGAATAGGCCCAGCTTCCTCCAGTAGTCGGATCTTGAACAAGGAGCGATTCACGCGCTATCCATCCAGCTGGAGTCGCCAGCAAGGGCACCGCCTGAGCGGAATTTCACGCCGCGACGTCGACCGGGTTTGGTGTAATCGTGTGATGTTGACTCTGAGGCAGAGGAGCAGAGGCGAAACCGCCGAGATACCCTGTCGCAGGAGTTGCGGTACCCGAAACGTTCGCAGCCCCGGCTTGGGAATGCTGCTCGTCGCCCTGGTGAAAGTTCATCGAATCGTCGATCGCAGAGAAAACTTCAGGTACTGAATCGTCTGAGTGCAGAGAAGTTGAGCGCGCTTGCGCATATGTCTCGTTGTGACGAGGAACCGGAATCTCGGATATGTCCATGGTGGACCACGCTTATATATTTGCTCGCTGATGAGTCTTCGCTTGCAAACCGGATGTTTCCTGCCCTAAGGAGGGGAATATGTAGAGTAAAACGTCTTCGCTCGGTATACGGGGAAAGATTTCATAAACCCCTGGTAAGGATGATTCCGGGTATTCGGAAGGTATGAGTATTGGCCCACGGATGGGATACTTTTTGGCAGTATTGAGGTATGGCACCCTGAGAGGTCGGCCATGACGTGGCGCAGGTGAGTATTGGTCGCGTGTACGCGTGTGAAGGAATGGCTGTGTTCACACATTTCTTGTTATGATTGTCGGATATTTTACTGGCCGCTGCCGCGGGTTGTCACGTGCACCACGTGTATGGACCTGCTTAGGTGTGCATTCGATTATCTAATTTAGTTTAACTAATTTATCGGTTACGATTTAAGAGTTGACCTCCCGGTCACCTCCTCCTTCAGTAAAGAGTAACCGAGTCCGGCTCTGAACTAAGTTCGCCTGCGCAAAGTGCACAACTCCCTCAGGAGGGTCACCGCGTACGGTACGGACTGGATTCATCCCTCGGGATCATTCAGGCACTACTGACCTACACAGCTGTTGCCCTCGGGCTCATTTCCGTCTTCGGACCGTTGTTTTACTCTTCTTTTCTTGCAGATTACTGCTTATCTGTGTCAGGTGGTTTTTCCGTCTCTGCACAGAGTTACTGCCGCGTGGGCTTAATACACAACCCCCGCTTCCTGCCGCCGGGTCTGTTGCTGCTTGTCGCACGCCCCGCCGAGGGTTCCTCCTTTGGTTTTCCCTTCCTTTTCCACCTTTTACCTAGGGCTTACACCGCTCTACCGTACCTTTCCTCCCGACCATTCCGTCACTTTTCGCCGGATTCCTCGATCAGGCCCGTTCACCCCTCAACCTCCGTAGGTTTATCCCGTACCACGGGCGGTCTTACACCCGCACTATCCGTGTTCGGAGGGCTCACCACTGAGTTCACCTCGTCTAGAGGGCAAGGACTCGAACGCCTTGAGAGACGATCCAATCGCTGGGGTATTTCTCTACATTACCGGCTTCGACACCTCATGTTACGAAAGGCTGCTGTAGTAGTGGCCCTATCTGGGGGTAGGCCTAGGAAAGGTAGTTTTTCTGCACACGTGTGCTGAGTTGGCCCGGTGTCGGGTGCGCCATGGGAAGCCTGCCACGGTTTCACACGTGTAGGATGTTGGCCGGCAGCGCCGGATAGTTAGATATTTCTAGTTGATATTTTCAAGTGCCTTATATAGGTGGCGGCACTTTCCGCCACTGCACGGGAAGTAAACCTCAAGGAGGCTTCTGGCTCTGACTTTTTTGCCGCTTGTGAACGGTCTTCGTCCCTAATCGGGCAAACCGCCACAATTCCGGGCTAGTCATCCGACCTCTACCACTGAGAAGTTCTAGACCGTCGTTACGGCATCTTTTCTGTTGTTTTATTGCTATTATTTCCGTCATACGGCACCTATCGCTTTGCCCTGTTAAACAGGTTTGACCCACATTGTCTGGGAATATTTTTTGACCTCGCGAGTCAGTGCACCGCTGCGCGGCTCGTTGGTTGCCCGTTTTGTCCAACACCGTTGATTTGGATATCTGCACTCGCTGTGGCTCGCCGAAACTACCCGAATTTTACGCCGATTCTACTTACCCCAATCTCCGGCTGCACGCCGAGGACGGGGCTGCCAGGATTTACACCCGGCCTGTGTCAGCCCTATTGGAGGGCTCTACCACTGACCCTATCCCTATAGAGAGCGAGGATCGAACACCCTGTAGATGCCCTTTCCGCGACGCGGCCCTTGTTCGCTCACTCGTGGGATTGCACGACAGTGTAGACACGTCTATGGTCGCAGTAGCTCACGTTAGCATACGTTAGACAAGTACGTATGATGACGCAAGTATCACCGCGCTTCGGTGTTTGCCGTGCGGTCTAAAGGCGTCCGAATGGACCCAACGCGCCCTGAACGACGGGCAGGCGTCTGGTTGAAGCTCACTGCGTCTCCCTCCTCCGTTTTGCTCCACATTTTTTTCAATCAATGAACCAGCTTCAGTAATCGTTGAGGCTGTAAGCCCGTGTGGGTTCTCGGGTTTCGCATGATGGCGAGACGAAACAGCTGGCGGTTGTGAAGACTGATGATTCTGCCGTTCTGGAGTTGGTGGAGGAGTGTCTATGATGGATCTAGCTCGGTTTATCGCACTCGTGGCCGTGCTCGAAGGATCTGTTTGAGTCTTAGAAAAGCGTTGTGATGTTGGTATCAGGTCTGGGGACATCGCCGTGGCGCTGGTCATGCTTGCAGTACAGTGGTTCGCTGAAGCTGACGTGCCTCTGGTGTAGAGCAATCGCGATTTCGCGTTTGTGACGCGTTCCGTCTCATAACACCTCGGCCTTCCGAGATGCCTCTACAGCAAGGTTATGAATTTAGGTGGCATTTTGACGCTATATGGCATGGTGGCACCCGATGGGGTCGATGAATTGGTAACTGGTTGTGGCAGTGGATCGCGTGTACGCGTGTATGGATTGGCTCTGTTACAGAGAAAATTGGATTGTTTATTAGAATTAGTGGCCGCCGAGGCGGGTCTGCACATGTGCAACACGTGTGTGGCTCTGCCGTATTTGGCACTACTTAGTTTAATTATTTAGTTTAATTTGTGGAAACTTACTTAGGTGATGGCGACCTCGCCGTCACCACCACAAAGTAAACCCAACCTTGTCGGCGGCTCTGACTTGAGCGTCTGCGCGTAGTGCACAACTCCGCGAGGAGGGTCACCGCGTACGGCTTCGCTTATTTCATCCCCAGGAGATCACTCAGGTACCCTGATCTAACACTACGTTTGTCTTCGGACTGTGTTCGCACATTTATTTGCAGGTGTATGCTACTCTGGTGTTCAGATATTGTATCGACTCTGTATAGAGGTCTGCCGTGTGGGCTCAATACACATCGTCACCATCAGCCCGGGTCTGTTGCCGCTTGTGGCACGACCCCGCCCTCGGGTTTGCCCCTTTCTCTTCTATTTCCTTTCCCCCTTTTCCCATCTTTTTCCCTATCTTTTCCCTCTTTTTCGGGGCACAGCGTTGACCTGGGTTCCTCCCCTTCCGCCTCCGATCAGAGATGTCCGACTCTCGGACGTTTGCTTACGGATTCCTGCTTGGCGATTCCCGCCGTCACCTCCGTGGTATTTCCGAAGTACGGGCGGATTTACACCCGCGCTATCCGTATACGGAGGGCTCTTCTGCTGAGTCTACCTCCCAAGGGAGCAAGAATTCGAGCACGTTGAGTGTCATTTCTCCCAAGTGGGATTTGCACTACAAGTGGTCTCCCGACCTAGAACGGATTCGTTCTTGAATTGATTCCGATTTGGAAGTGTTTCCTATTGGAAGTCTTGAAGGTTTGGTTGTTTTGAACACTGGTTTTCAGTTGTCTTGTTATATTGTCCCCGCTCTTGGGAGTATCGAGATCGATTATATCGTTTCCGATGCCTACAGGTGATCAGGTATCCCGATATGGCACCAATCGCAGCGTGGGAGGTTCATCTGCAGTACTGCCTGCTCCGCCGCGATCCCGGCTGTCCGTCCCGGAAGACTTGAACCGTGCTGAACCGACTCCAGTGACCCGAAGAGCACCCTCGGTTGCGTCTGCGCCTTGGGTGATCGCTGCTACAGCGAAAGCTTCACCTGTTGTAGAAACGCCGTCTGCAGCTCAGCCAACTGGCACTGGCTCACCCGAATTTAACCTCTTGGAAGCGCAACTCAGAGTGAGTCAACTCGCTCAGAGTTTCCTCTTCGAGGATGTCCATTCCCTTCGTAGGAAGGTGGATGAGGCCCAGCTTAGGGACTTCTCAGAAGATATACGTCTTCTGCGACGTGACTTGAATTCCATTCTGGAAAATCTGGGTTCCCCAGCAACGTTTGTCGAAACGTACCGATCCTTCATGTAGGAATGTCGTGAAGAAGTGAACCGTTTCCGTCTCCGGTTGAACTCCCTTGAGGAAATCATCCGTATGGATACCACGGCTAACGCGAAGGATGAAGAAGATGAAGGCTCGAAGCATTCGACACACCGTTCGTCGGTTAAGGGACACAGAAGGTCCAAGAAGAAAGTCCGTTACAATTCGGATTCGTCGAGTACCGACTCAAGCATTGGCTCTGTGAAGTCGTCGTCCGACTCGTCTGACAGCGAGGATGATGGTCGTCGACACCGCACGCGGTCACGTGCTACAAAGTCGAGAGCGACGCAAGCCACTCAAGGGGCTATTCGCACCCGTGAGAAGGGTAGGCGCCATATTGGCTTAAAAGAGTTGAAACAAACGAATCCTTTATACAGGAAGCTGCTTTCCTATCGGTATTACCAATTGCACGATTCGTCGTCTGACCGCGGTTCGCGAAGCACCGGCAAGGTGAAAGACTACATCAAGCGATTATACATCGTCATGCAAACGTAATTCGATGGCGAAGACCCAATCATGGAGTTAGATTTTCTCGCCCGGTTCGTTCGGGAAGCCGATATACTCGGAATGAGTGAAGCTCAAGCGTATCTCGCTTTACCGTACTTCTTATCCGGCATGGCGGAGGATCTATTGAATTCTGTTCGATTTTCCCCGAGAGCCTCCGAAGGTGGAGTTACTTGTTGGCCAGAAGCGATACAATACCTTCTCAGGTCGTACGCAACTGCCAATGCGATCCAAAACGCGATCCTCGCTCTCCGAGATACCAAGCAGAAGCCTGGTGAAACCGAAACGGTATATTCAACTCGTTTGAATAAAGCGTTTCATCGCTGTGGAAATGTGTACTCTGCTCAAGAGAGATGCACGATGTTCGTGGATGGACTTGACCCCGCGATACGGGCTTCGGTGGCTCGTCACCGTGAAGAAAAGCGTCGAATCACTTAGCTGGAGCTCGTCCAGTATGCCCAGGCAGAGGGTGACACGCTTCGTGCGCGACAAGAACCGAGGCGCCGGTCTAAGGCGTTGTTCGCCGAAGTGTCAGTTCCATCTTCATCCATGCTGAATGGAAACTACGTGAAGCCGGATATAGATCATGTGCACTTTGTGGGAAGCAATCTGGATTCATTCGGAACGTCAGAGTTACCGTCATCATCGGTTGATACCCCTGAGGGTGACCCTGCTCTATATGCAGGAAGAGTTCGCGTCCCCGCGGCACCTCTTGCTCATGCGTCCAACGGTTCTCGTTTCTTCCGCCCCGGTTGGGTAGGCACCGCTCTACAGCGTCGTGACGATGGTTATCGGTTACCCGAGAAGTCGACATCGACCATCTGTCATTTCTGTTACCGACACGGTCACATATCACCTGCGTGTATGTTGCCCGCTCGGGAGATGTTGAGTATCCTCGTGCAGTACGAGTCGCTCACGCCAGCTGAGAAATCTCGTGTTCCGAGTGCCTCATATGAAGCCATGAAGGCCTTTCTAGGCGCCCCTGATACAGGGAAAGACGAGAAGACCGAAGAAGCTCGGAACCCTGAGGAACAGGTTCAGGCGCGCGCACCCGCACGAGAGGGTCTACCTGGACCCAGGAACGGAGATAATTTGCGGAATCCGGCGACTTCCGTTTCGAAAAACTAAGTTTTGAGAGTCTCCCCTACGGGAGGGGCGTCTTCTGAGCCGAAGTTGAAGACGCCCGAAGCGCCAAAGCTCCCCGTCGCTCCCCAGTTCGAATCCTGACAAGGAGACAGGCTGCAAACGCAGACTCTAAACAGCTCGCTGTTTTGCGTCGTCCATGGATACGTTCGCGTAATCTCCGTATCCCGGATAGAGTCTTGGTTATGGCCAAGAGGAATTATAAGGTTTACGCCGACCTCGGCCTTTCCAACCAGTTCATGGTTCGACAACTGTCTGTCCTGGACACAGGTGTCGCCCCTAACTTAATCAATTCGGCGATTGTACCCCCGGCACTTCGGGCTCTCGTTCGTTCCGGTCCTTCTCTGGATATTTCGGATGCGAACAATAACCCGTTGAAAACGGTTGGTTACATTCCCCTCGTCGTGAGGTTAGGCGGTTACGTCGTTCAGCTCGACTTCATTGTATGCGACTCACTCGCAGTACCGGTTATCCTCGGTTGTGATTTCTGAGAACGCTTTGTCGAAGCGATACGCGCTCGAGCGAAAACCGTTGAAATGGTGGATGGCTCTACTTTCCCGATTGTTCGGAAATTGCTCAAGCCGGCAACCCAGAAGCAGGTACCAATACCTGCCGCTCAGGAAATAATGAACATGGATCCCGTTTCGACGAAGCTTCGCGTTGCGAAATCGCTTGCAATTCCACCGGAATCCCAGTGCTGGGTCTCGTCTGTATCCAAACCACACGGAGTGCACGTGGTCCAACCTTCGGAGTGGTTGTACAACCAACGTCAAATTGCAGTTGCCAACGGTGTCGTTTCTATCGAACCCGATGCCCCTGTTAAGGTACTTGTCGCCAACTTTGGCAAAACCACACACTGGTTATTCAAAAACCAGGTACTGGGCTCATTTCTACCTCACCCTAAGGCTCTCATGCCGACACGAATTCCGATATCGGATGTTCTCGGCGTCCTAGACCCTAAGGAGGGGGAGGAGCTATCCGGAAGTTCGGAAGAAGTCGATACTGCGACGGCAAGCAATGACGATGATTAGGGTCTCGAACGTCCGTTAACTACGGGTAAGAAGGCGCTACCGCCGGGATGCGAGCAGACAGATCCTCTCGAGGAGTTGGATAAATTGGACTTGAGCCATGTCCCCGGAACTCATCGGGAGAAACTGCGGGATATGCTCAGGGAGTTTACTCCCATGTGGGATGGTTCCCTTGGCACCATAGGGGTCACGGAACACCGTATTGATCTTCTACCAGGCACACGGCTTATTTCACAACATCCATATCGGGCAGGCCCGACCGCTCGAGAAGAAGAGAAATCTCAAGTTGAGAAAATGTTGCGAGCAGGTGTCATTGAGCCCGCCCAGTCTTCATGGGCGTCACCAGTCGTATTGGTTCCGAAACCGGATGGTTCGTGGCGATTCTGTATCGACAACAGACCACTGAACGCAGTGACCGTCAAAGACGTTCATCCGATTCCGCGGATGGACGAGTACATTGACTCTCTTGGGAGTGCCTCAGTGTTCACCGCCCTTGACGCCAATTGGGGATACTGGAAAGTTCCAATACGGAGGGAAGACCGGGATAAAACGGCTTTCGTCTGTCATCAGCAACTTTTCCGGTTTAATCGGATGCCTTTTGGTCTAACGAATGCGCCGGCAACTTTTCAGCGTACGATCGACATTTTCTTAGCGAGATTCAAGTGGCGTACTTGCCTGGTGTATTTGGACGACATAATTGTCTTCTCCAATAGTCTGGATTAGCATCTATCCCATGTGCGGGAGGTATTGCGCGTATTGCGAGACGCGGGTATAACGCTTAAACTCAAGACGTGTGAGTTCTTTACCGACTCGGTGAAATACTTGGGACACATCATCCGTCCTGGGATGCTCTCAGTCGATGAGGTAAAGGTGAAATCGCTGAAGGAAGCGCGTCATCCGACAACTCAAACGGAGCTCCGATCATTTCTCGGGTTATGCAACGTTTACCGTCGGTTCGTTCCGAAATTCGCAGATGTTGCGGCACCTCTCAACGCTCTCCTCAGAAAAGAACAACCAGTCAAACTGGAACCCTTTGGCGACGCGGAAGCGTCTGCCTTTTCGTCTCTTGTAGACGCTGTTACGTCTCCGCCTGTACTGGCTTTACCCAAACCGGATTTACCATTTGAGGTTGACACTGATTCCAGTAATAACCAGGTCGGTTGTGCACTGTTTCAAACCTTGGAAGATGGCGAGCGACATCCAATTGGATATTGGTCTCGTTCCTAGAACGTGCACGAGCGTAATTACTAGGTCTCTGAGAAAGAGTGTCTTGCCGTTGTTTGGGCATTATTAAGGTTGAGACCCTATCTCATGGGAACCCACTTCGTGGTACATACAGACCATTCGTCACTCCTTTGGCTTATGGAGATAACCGAACCTTCGGGCCGCCTCATGCGCGGGCGCCTCCGACTCTCGGAATTCGATTTCGATGTACGCTACAAGAAGGGCACCCTGAACACTCAGGCCGATGCGCTCTCCCGACTCGGGACATCTGGTGAATCACAGCCGGTCGATGACCTCGACATATCCTGTTTCACGGTGGAAGACCTCGTGGATGGAGCCGAGCACATTACGGATGACGTATCCGACTACATCCTCGCCGCAGAAACGGCTGAACCACCGTCTGGTTCATTTGTACCCATTACTCCAGAAGAGTTAATCCGTGAACAACAAGTGGATGCCTTCTGTACGCAGATTCGTGGTCGACTCAATGGAGGATTCGAGATAGCCTTTTTGATTAACGACAGGGGATTCCTTGTCAGAATGGTTGAATCTAACCCACAAATTGTGGTTTCCCACTCTTTACAACAACGGGTGTTGCATCTCTCACACTACGTCAAAGTAGGCCCACACCCTGGGGGCAGGAAACTCTATCTGACTCTCTGAAGAGATTTCTGTTGGCCAGCGATGGCGTTCGACTGCTATGCAGTGCGCCGTTTGTGTACGGAATGCGCGCGAAATAACGTCAGACTTCGACGGTATTGTAAGAAGTTGTCGCTGTTTCCATCTCGTGCTCCCTTGGACTTCATCGCTATCGATATCCTTGGTGAATTGATCAAGACTGCTCGCGGTAACCGCTTTCTCCTGGTTATCACGGACAGGTTTTCAAAGCTGGTACGGACAGTTCCGTTAAAGCGTATCACCGCTCGCGTGGTCGCGGAAGCGTTCGTCACGCATTGGGTCTTTTCATACGGGCCACCCGTTCATCTGTTATCAGATAATGGACCGCAATTCACTGCGAAGTTCTTTCAGGACGTCTGCAGAATCTTAGATATCAAGAACTTGTTCACGACAACTTATCATCCCCAGAGTAATGGGCAGGTTGAAAGGTTTAACTGAACAATGCTGAACGGATTCCGATCCTATGTAGCGGATCACTTCAAGAACTGGGACCTTTACACCAACGCGATTACTTACGCGTACAACACAGAGGTTCATCGGGTTACCTCGTTATCACCATTCGAGTTGGTTTTATCGAGAAGACCGCCGCCGGTTGCAATCGAAGCTGAACCGACGCTGTCGACGTACCCGTCGCCGGGGAAGTACAGGGATGCCTGGAAATCTTGGTTAACGAAGATGGTACCGGCTGCCCGGAAGGCCATGGATAAGGCGCAGCTTGCCTACAAGCGTAAGTTCGATAAGCGAATTCGACGTCCGCTACCTACAATCCGGAAGGATGACTACGTGTTCGTACGCAAAGAACAATATAATCCTGAAAAGAAACGGCGTTATAAGCTGTCTCCGATTATGGATGGTCCATATCGAGTTGTTGAAATCGCTCCGGACACTGTCGTACTCGACATTGACAACCAGTACGAACGGATGTCCCGCGACCGCGTTACGCTCGCGCCTAATCCAACCGTGGAGTCGTCTACTAGCCCTACCGCTTCTGGTGATCCTACACAGGAGGGCCTTGCTTCTACGGACGTTGCACCACAGCGCCCTGCTGTTCTTCCGCGCCTGGATCGAGGTTTAACTGTTCTAACTTTGGAAGGTTACTCTCAAATACGAGATAATACCACTGATACTCGAGAAGTTTTGAGGGACTCTACTCGAACTAACCCACCCACCCATATCCTGACGGAACCCGTGGCTCCGCCTAAAGAGGGGGAGGGTGATGCTGATCAGATCGCTGACGATGTTCCGGCGTCGCATGGTTCTCCAAGGAATGGAACGGAAGCCACGTTGGCTGATAATGGTGTTGCTCCGGGCGGAGATACCAGAACTGGTGATACTACCGACCCTCCGGCCGAAGACCGTTCGCCAATGACGGAACCTCCTGAACAGGATACGACTGCAGCGATAAGTTCGCCTGAAGACAGTGCTGTCGACACCGGACAACTGGCTAACAATCCAGGTAGGCCGAAGCCGGCACCGTCTCGACAGGACTCCTCGCGCGCGTCGCGCATCGCTAACGCCGCTTCCTCGGAAGACCAAGCTGTTAAAGAAGTTTCCGCTGATCCGGAGTCGCCGTCGAACGCGGAAGATAGTGAGAACTTTGAAGACATCGAATCTGATCCAGCATGGATGGCTCTTTGGATTCCAGAGTAACATGAAAACCATGGATGATGATTACTCCTTGGGCACTTTGCGTCTTACGCATTTGAAGTGATCCACGTCGTGGAGATAACGTTGGCACGGTGCGCCTGTCTGATATGCACCACAGGTGCGCCGCCGTACTGTCCGGCTGTGCTATAGTAACGCGCGCTGCGCACATGCACGGTTTTGACGTGGACTCTCTGCATGGAGATTTTATGTCGCGTTCACGAACGAACGGCCAATACCGGCGCTGTGCAGTGTGCGGCACTCTGAAAAATCTCAATATTTTGAGTTGTCAACCGCTCACGGTGTCCTCGCGTGGCACGCGCATCGCCTGCAACGGCGCGCGCAATTTAATTGACATTTTTTTGGCTTGCCACGGCGTGTGGACTGCTGCGCAAACGGATGGCATGGCACATGGACACTTGGCACTTTCGCCCGCCCAATCGGGAACGCTTGCACAAGCACATGTGGCGGAGTGCACGGCCAATGATATTGCGTTGCACTTCGTGTGCATGGACAACCGCCGTGACAATCCAACGGCTCACGTGACGTTTTGCTGCACCAATAGCGTTCAAGTGCACCATCCCCATGGCCGGGTAAACCGCCTCCATGCGTAATGGGTGTCCCTGAAATGGGTAAGCTCCAAGAACGGTCAACCTCGTGAAGCCGAGTGTACCGCTTTATCGTCGTTCTCACCGTTCGTCGGTTTGTGGGGCGTTGTTCACCAACAGAACACCGTTGAACTCAGGAGGTTGATGACTGTTCGTTGCAATTCGTTATACGAAATTTGGGAATACCCAAGTAGAGCTACTGTACCGCCGTCAGGACGGATGTTCGCGAAGATCGCGTGTCCGACAAAGCGCTAAGCCGTTGCGGAAGCCTCCACTGCGGAGTCGTTCTACGCTCTGGAAGTGAGTCGCTCAACGTCTTGAGGTGTTCTCAGCTACTGCGTTGAGCCATGGTTAATCCGGAAGTGGATGTTCACTCGCAAGAGTACGTCGTGGATCGAATGGTGCGGCATGTCGCAGGTCCCGATGGGAGGTTTTGTTACCAAATCCGCTGGTACGGATACCCTCCAGATGAGGACACATACGAGCCGATAGAGCATTTACCTCGCTCTAAGGTGATCGCCTATCACCGGCGTTCTCGTACGACTCCTCCCTCATACCTGGACTGTGCCCAGGTGGGATAACTCGCGACCGAGCACGTGCGTTCACATTGGTATCCGCGCTGCGGAGGGATCGAGTTGGGGTTGTTGTTACTCGTTGTTTCGAGAGAATCTTGGAGGATGAACAAGAAGCAAATTCCGAATTATCGGAGAAACCGAATTAACGGTAATGAAGTAACAGAAGTTCATGAAGTATGAAGTACACGGAATCGTGAAGTAAGAAGTAAGAAGAATCGATGACGATGGTTTCAGGAAGTTGAAGAGGAAGAAAGAAGATCTATCACTGCAATTTAGTTTTATCACAAGTCTGGTTCTATGATGATATGTACTATTTGCCTAGCTATAGGGATCACGAGAGGTCGTTGCTCCCATCGTGGGGTTCTTACATCCCCGTCGATGGGCCGGCACCTCCCGGATTGGTGGGACCACCCTGGTTCAGGGAAAGCGAAGAGTAGCTCTGCGCAGCTAACGCCAGCATCTGGCCGATATCCGTCATCCCCGGTGGAATCGGGACGCCCATCTGGGTGAGCTGGTTTCGCAACGCAGCAGCCTGCGGATCAACCGCCCCAGTCGGCTTGATGTTCCAAGGTGGAACATCACGCCGACTGGGGTGGAGCGCTACCCCCGCTTGCTCCCGTCGTTGGGATAACCTGCAAGTTACTCACCGGCGTCGGTTGCACCCCCTCTCCAGGATTCACTGGCTCTCTATCCACCATCGGATCGTCCCCGCTGTCTCGGGCATAGTAACTGTCGGAGAACATGAACCCGACAGGGTGATCACTCCGCACGACACGAGGCACTTGCTTCAAGGCGCGTGCTTCCGCGAAGTCGGTCACGGTTCCCTCTCATGGGTTGAAGTATACGAAGTCTCCAGCCCCTGGATATCGTCTACCTGGCGACTTATCGAAGCGCGTACGCTGACCCGGTTGAACGTTCTCGGGCGGTAACTTGCTCCAATCGATATCGTCGATGACGTCGAGCAGGTACAGCAATTCATCCACGTTGGTGGAGGAACCGAAAGCGGTGTGTAAATCCACTTGTCGGATGAGCTGCCTCAACTTCGGGGGAAGGTACCAAATACGGCACTGGTCGTAGACTTCCCAGAGGGTGAACGCGGCAACGCGGGCAGCCCATTCGCACATCATTAGGGCCCAGTAACCGGACTTCGGATTCGCAATCATGCGGGAGCCAAGGTAGGCAATGCAGGGAGGACACTCCGCGAAACAACCGCGTGGAATCTCAAGGTTGCTCCATTACGGAGGAATTTGGACGTAACGACCCGGTAGTGGGTCATTTCGTAGACGTTCGACTTCGGAATTCGTGTAAGGTACGAAGAACCGGAACCGGGATCGCCAATTCCTTTCACTTCGGACACGGTCGCTGAAGGTCTCCTCGCCAGTAGGGCGTCGCATGAAGCGGAACTCTGCTCGCAGAATCGGTCGGTTGAAGAGTAACATATCCGGATCCATCGGAGCATTCGGGTCAATCTTCGTCGGATCGAAGGCTGCGAGATTCGCTCCATAGTTGATTTCACCGTACGTTCAGTATCGGGAGAGATCGAACCCGTATTCGGGCGGTAGCATTTTTGGTGGGTTGTGAGCACGGTTCATTCGGAAGTACGAAAGACGCGCCATACCTGCGCGAGCTTCGTCAAGCGTCTCGTACCGTCTGCCGGTTCTTTTCCTGTCGAGGAGGTGTGGTGCCACCGCCATGAGGGTTCTCCAATCCCAGCAGGTCACCATATCTCTTGGCAAACCGCCTGGCAGTGTGTCGTCTTCCGTGTAGGAATCGATGAGGTCTTCATCCTTCACCGCTTGAGGGTCGAATCAGGGAGCTCTGGAATACGCCCAACCGCCGTCCAGTCCCGGGTCTCGCACGAGAAGCGATTCGCGTGTGATCCATCCCGACGCGTGCGCCGTAACCGGCATAGCTCTAGAGAAGTTCCAAGCCGATACCGCGGCGACGTTCATAGCTGACGTAGCCGGCTGCTGACTTCCGTGTGGCAGCGGGGCCGTGGCGAAACGGTCGAAGTATCCTGCTGCTGCAGAGGAAGGTCTGGCACCGGAGGGAACACCAGACTGGCTGCGACCCCCTGAGGAAGGGAAAGCGCTGTCGTTAGAATTCGGACTCATCGAAGAAGCGACCTCTCGCGTTGGTTGGCCGTTCGGAATGTCGAAGTTCGCAGGAAGCATGTGTTCACTTGAGAGTGTGTCGATGTTGAGCGTTGATTTTCTTGGTATCGGGATGCCCGAGTCAGTCATGCCTGAGCTTATATGTTCTCGAAAACGAGGTGGTGAAGTCGCCGACACGGTGTTCTTCGACGTAAGGACGGGGATGTGTAGAGCAATCGCGATTTCGCGTTTGTGACGTGTTCCGTCTCATAACACCTCGGCTTTCTGAGATGCATCAACAGCAAGGTTATGAATTTAGGTGGCATTCTGACGATATATGGCATGGTGGCACCCGATGATGTCGATGAATTGGTAACTGGTTGTGGCAGGGGATCGCGTGTACGCGTGTATGGATTGGCTCTGTTACAGAGAAAATTGGATTGGTTATTAGAATTTGTGGCCGCCAAGGCGGGTCTGCACAAGTGAAACACGTGTGTGGCTCTGCCGTATTTGGCACTACTTAGTTTAATTATTTAGTTTAATTTGTGGAAACTTACTTAGATGATGGTGACCTCGCCGTCACCACCACAAAGTAAACCCAACCTTGTCCGCGGCTCTGACTTGAGCGCCTGCGCGTAGTGCACAACTCCGCGAGGAGGGTCACCGCGTACGGCTTCGCTTATTTCATCCCCAGGAGATCACTCAGGTACCCTGATCTAACACTACGTTTGTCTTCGGACTGTGTTCGCACATTTATTTGCAGGTGTATGCTACTCTGGTGTTCAGATATTGTATTGACTCTGTATAGAGGTCTGCCGTGTGGGCTCAATACACATCGTCACCATCGGCCCGGGTCTGTTGCCGCTTGTGGCACGACCCCGCCCTCGGGTTTGCCCCTTTCTCTTCTATTTCCTTTCCCCCTTTTCCCATCTTTTTCTCTATCTTTTCCCTCTTTTTCGAGGCACAGCGTTGACCTGGGTTCCTCCCCTTCCGCCTCCGATCAGAGATGTCCGACTCTCGGACGTTTGCTTACGGATTCCTGCTTGGAGATTCCCGCCGTCACCTCCGTGGTATTTCCGAAGTACGGGCGGATTTACACCCGCGCTATCCGTATACGGAGGGCTCTCCTGCTGAGTTTACCTCCCAAGGGAGCAAGGATTCAAGAACTTTGAGTGTTATTTCTCCCAAGTGGTATTTGCACTACATCTGGCGGAAGAA
Organism: Gracilaria domingensis; assembly: GCA_022539475.1. Taxonomy (NCBI): domain Eukaryota; phylum Rhodophyta; class Florideophyceae; order Gracilariales; family Gracilariaceae; genus Gracilaria; species Gracilaria domingensis. The sequence goes on from VCMS01000007.1 coordinate 162,715, forward strand.
TATGTCTTGAGGACGGGCCTGGAGTGACCATTGAAGGGGTTTTTTGCTTGCGCATTTTGCGCTGAAATGTTATGGCATCGGACTTGAGTACATGGTGCGTGTGGTAAACTAAAGGACAGAATGCAGGACGATCTTGATAGACATTGGGCTCAGTGCCAAAGACGGGGTCGTCGCTGAACAGTTCTGCAAAGAGAGCTAAAATCTGTTCTTTTGTTATGACAGACTAATTGTTGTTGTTGGTCGCCCCAGCTCAATCGATAATATCGGTCCGTTCAACATCGAGAGATGATGGGTTGGTCTAGACCTGAGGGGGTGATGTCGTGCTGTGCCTTCCGTGAGATAAATTGACCTTGCGAATTTGCATGTCTAGTGTGGACACCTCTACGGTGGCAGTAGCTCACGTTAGCATACGTTAGAGAAGTACGTCGGATGACGCAAGTATTAATGCGCTTCGGTGTTTGCCGTGCGGTATAAAGGCGTCCGAATGGACCCAACGCCCCTTGAACGACGGGCAGGCGTTTGGTCGAAGCTTACTGCGTCTCCCTCCTTCGTTCTGCTTCACACTCTTTAATTTGCTAACGAAAAGTGTTGACGATTTTGAAGCAACGCTCTTTCGTCATCGTGCATACAGCGCGCTGTATTACGTGCGCTGCTGCCTGGCACGCGTCTAGCGATAGATGTATCAGTTGTGTTCCGTGCACTGGGAGTAGAAGTCTGTGGTGTACGTCATTCTGCTCTGAGGAATCAAGAAAACTCGTAATCAGTTTCAACTTGTTCTTGCCAAGTCAGCAAAACACTGGCTTGGCAAGGGGGCGCTGTAAAAGCCTCCTAGCTTCTGGATGGCAACCTTGACTGGGGGGAATGCTCCAAGGCAAGGTGTGCCCGTTTTGTGCGCTCCTGTCTCTCTGCAAGACCCGACGCGCGGTAGCTCCAGCTCCACCTGCAGCCGATTGCTTCAGGCCTGTGCGTAGCAGTAACACTAATCAACAAAGCGCTTTGATCTTTTGAAAGAGTATAGTGACTGCAGCGTCACAGCCTGTTTCAAGATGACTTCTTCCAACTATGGCGTTGTCTCCCTTATCCAACCACCGCTTCTGAAGAAAGTTGACCAACCGTCTTTAATTCAGTTTGAGACGGCCTACGCAGCCTATCGCGCGAAGGTTGAAGACGTTAACAAAGACCGCGATGAACACTCTAAACTCTCAATAGCGTCTATCAAGGACTGCATGGACTCGGCCACGCTTCATGCTTTGTGTCTAATCGGTGAAATTGAAGGAGCTTCTACAGTCGAAGAAGCTACTGCGGATATGGTCAAAGCTTGGTTCGCGAGGGCGTCGCTGTCTACCCCAAAGGATCTTTCTGAGAGAATTGACGCTACACTACGCAGTGTTTAGTTCAAACCAAATAAGGAAGACCCTGCCGCGGGTGTCGCAAACTTTGTAATCGATGTCATCACCGCGTTAGATCAAAACAATGCCTCTGAAGTTCTTAAGGATGTCGATATGTCAAAGAAATTCATCGATCGATTGGTAAACAAGTTTGCACCTCAAGTACTCCAGGAACGTATCAAAATGATGCGTCGAGGCTGGAAAAAAGACCAGCTTGCTGACATTAAACTGTTCAAAGATGAGGTTGCAAACAAAGCTCTCGAAATCTCGCTCACGGAGACTGCTCTCTCTCGAGTGCATCCAAAGCAATCCCGGAGTCTCGGAGATCGTTCGCGCAAGCACGAAGAATCCGGAAAGGTAGATAGAACAAGCAAGAAGTCCCATGGAACTGAAGCGATTGAGAAGAGGCGAACAGGGAAACGCAAGGAAACAGACTGGGACCAGCCCTGCCTCAATCCTGATTGTTCTGGCATCCATCGCCTGAAAGACTGCCCAAACACTACCAGCGATCGAGAGAAGGAATTGTTTGAGCAACACTACGGTAGTAAGAACACCAAGAAGGCTAAGACAATTAAGGAAAGTCCCTCTCCGGAACATGTTCTTCCTGATCCAAGCTCTGGTCGTTTCAGAGTAGCCTTAGAAGATTCTCTCTTCGACATACTACTTGGTGACTCTGGTGCAGATTTTAGCGCAATTGACACCAATGTTTTCAACAAGGTCGTCTCCGCCGTACCGGGTATCACTGCGAAAGTGTTCGACAAACCAATACCTCTCGCTGGGGCATTCTCTAGAGGGGGCAAGGCCGAAGTCTACGCATCTCGCTCTGTCATACTAGCGATTACAATATACCTTCCGGGATCCAAAATCACTGTGCGCGTGAGAGGGGTGGAATTTTATGTCATTGATCAAGCAATGGATGAAATTCTCCTTGGCAGACCTTTCTTGAATTCAATCGGTTTCAACTTAGAAGACCATCTCAAGCGAGTTCGAAGCCACATTCACGATCGACAGGTAGATGAACTCGACTCGTTGCAATTCAAGATTGCTCAGGCCAAACATCAAGGCCTATCGTATGGGAGCACCGCAGATGACGACCCGATTAAACTTTCAGAATCTTTCTCTGATGGGATTGGTTAGGACAGTGAAAGCTCTATCAATCAAGCGTTCACGAGAATGATTTCCGAGGCAACCAACAACGGTATGACCGAAGAATCTATACTAGAGTTGAGACGTCTTCTCCAAGAGTTTCGGGACGTGTCCCGCATCAAGTTGGGACCTGATCCTCCTGCCGACGTTCCGCCATTGGTCATTACACCAGTGAAGAACTCCAAACCGTATCGGTGTCCTCAACGCCGGTACGCGCCACAGCAACGAGATTTCATAATCCAGACTGTGCGCGAACTCGAGGCTGTGGGCGCAATTTACAAGAATTCGCCCTCACGCTGGGCGTCACCCGCGCTTGCCGTGCCGAAACCAGGATCCAACAAGCTCCGGTTCACGGTCGACCTCCCCGGTCCCAATGCACGCGCGGTTCCCATTCAATCAGCAATGCCTCATTTGGAATCCAAATTCCAAGACATCAGCGGAAGCTGTTGCTTCGCCAATATCGACCTCGCTCATGGGTATTGGCAGGTACCACTCTCTCCTGAATCTCAGGAGATGATGTCCATACAGACTCCCATTGGAGTCTACTCTTCACATCGCCTCTTGCAAGGTGGAAGTGATTCTGGAAATCACTTTCAGGCCGTTCTCGCTCACAAATTCGAAGGACGAATCCAAAAACTCTTGCAATGGCTGGACGACTTTCTCCTCAACGCCAAGCACGAGAAAGAGCTCCTGACTAATCTCAGATGTTTTCTCGCCATCTGTAAGGAAATTGGACTGAAAGTCCATGCCGAGAAGACTACTCTATTCACACGTAGAGTAACGTTTTGCGGCCGGGTCATCACCCCTGAGGGCGTGCAGTTTCAACCTCATCATTACGAATCCATGCTGACGATGCGCACGCCTTGGTTCGCCAACAAGCTCCAGCAATTTGTATGCGCTACCAATTGGATCCGTAACTCAATCCCAGCCTACTCCAAGCGTATCTCTCGCTTGCATCGTCTGCTCGAGGAATGCTACACCGAAGTCGGTAAGCGAACCAAACGCGCACTCCGCAATCTTTCCATCACCGCCGCATGGGGCGCTGAACACGACGCAGCTTTCGCTGACATCAAACAACAACTTGCGGCGTCTGTCAAGCTCGCTCATCCGAAGAGTGACCACCAGATGTGCTTATTCACTGACGCATCTGATACACACTGGGCGGCAGTTCTTACCCAAGTTCCAAGAGCGGACTCAAGGAAACCCATTGACGACCAACGTCACGAGCCTCTCTGCTTTCTTTCAGGTGCGTTCTCCGGTTCAGCATCCAACTGGTCCGTCCCTGAAAAAGAGGGTTATGCTATCGTCGAATCAATGTGCCGCCTTGATTACATTGTCTTCGGACATGAAGTAAGCATCTTCACTGACCACGCAAACCTGGTTTACCTCTACGATCCCTACGGCAGGATTCCGGGAATATCCAGGCAAACGGCGAGCAAGCTGATGCGCTGGGCCCTGAAACTTAGTGCCTTTAGATACATTGTGGAACACCTTCCTGGGTAGAGCAATGTCTGGGCAGACATGCTTACTCGCTGGGCCGTAAATGTTGACCGCATGGTCAAGGCTTCCAATGTCTTACGTGCAATGGTTCTTCTGTCTGCGCCTATCAACCCAGGCACCGACCCAAAGTTAGATTGGCCACGTCTGGCTGAGATCACGAGTGCTCAATCGGCAACCAGCGAAAAACCGCCGGAATCTTTTCAGAGCACTGCGAACGGTGTGCGAAATAGCAAGGGCGTGCTTTGGATTCCCTCCGGAACCGAGCTACTAAAGCTGCGAATTCTTATCGCCGCCCACACCGGACACGGTGGTCACAGAAGCTCTAATGTGACGCTTGCAGCCACGAAAGCATTTTTCTTCTGGACGAATCTGGAAAAGGATGTGAAATCTTTCGTAGCATCATGTCTGCACTGCTTATGCATGGAGTCTGCTAAAGCAATTCCTCGTCTAGGTAAAAGATGTCCACTGACCGTTTTCACCGGTCATAAGCAGGACACACTTCTTTCCGCAATCACATGCACCGTGCGTTGCAAAGTAGAAGTTCGCCAGTTGGATTCCATCCGCACCGCTCAAGTGGCTAACATTGAAGCAGCTCAGAACGCTTTCGAAGCGATGCACAAAGATGTTGCGGGGCATGCTAACAGAAAGAGAAGGCAAGCTGTGGAATGGCACAATCGGAAAACAAACGTTCGTCCGATCAACTTTACGAAAGGGGACTTCGTACTACGTGGAAATTTGCAACGCGAGCGCACGCGCAAGCCTTCACTGAAATGGACGGGTCCCTACCGAGTCGTCGAGTGTTGCTCACAGTATATCTTTCTTATTGAATCGCTAACAGACGGTAGGAAAGAAGAAGTACATCGTCTGAAGTTCTTCCGGAACAAGGACTTTGACATATCCGAAGAGGTTCTGGGGTATCTGGCGTATCAAGAGGGTGAGCTACTGATGATCGATTCTCTGGAAGACATTCGACGGAAAGGTGGTGAAGTCGAGGTGCTCGTAAAATGGCGCGGCTTTTGCCCAGATGAAACAGACTGGGTAACTGTGGAGTCTCTCCGACACGATGTACCGAAATTGGTGGAAGAATTTCTTCTTGACATTGCAAAGACAGGGACGAAGCGGCAACGAAACATCGCTGCTTCACTCTAAGTAATTGACTCCGATTTTCATCTTTCATTTACGGGGCACTGTTGACGATTTTGAAGCAACGCTCTTTCGTCATCGTGCATATGCGCGCTGTATTACGTGCGCTGCTGCCTGGCACGCGTCTAGAGATAGATGTATCAGTTGTGTTCCGTTCACTGGGAGTAGAAGTCTGTGGTGTACGTCATTCTGCTTCTGAGGAATCAAACTCGTAATCAGTTTCAACTTGTTCTTGCCAAGTCAGCAAAAAACTGGCTTGGCAAGGGGGCGCTGTAAAAGCCTCTGTTGATTTGTGTCGGGCCTGCTTGCACAACGCGGTCGCGGCTGCGGCTTCGCCCTGAACGAGAGCAAGAGAGGGCACACCCCACCGGTTGTTCCCCTCCGATGTGGGTTGCCTCCCGAGATTGGGAGGCTTTTATGATTGCCCCTCTCCAAGCAAATTGTTCTTTGCAGCAACGAGATTACTAAACTGATCATCTATACTATCACTCTGTGTGGCGTTGAGAGCCAGACGTTCTACAGCGTAGATTACGAGAGACAGTTGATAGATCTTACGATATAGCATTGTATGTATGCATGCGATGTCATACAGTACGCATTTGCGCACATTTGCTCATCCAACGCTACAGCGATGGTGAGTAGAAATCATCCGCTCCCCGTTGTTGTTGAAGCGAAAGCTGCCGACAAGAACCTAGATTGAAGCAACGATGGAGCGTTGACGAGGAGTACCCGACTTCGCGATGCCTTCAAGGTATTTCTTCACCAGTACCGGGACGTCATCCTGGAGCGAGGATAATGAGACATAATCTGCCTCATCTTTTGAAAACCCTCTCCACTTGACAAGCAATTCGGTTTTGCCGTGCTTGCGGCGTATGTCTTCGAAGCGTTCAACCACTAGACGCTCGCCTTGCTGATAAGAAAGATAGTTGAGCAATTCTTCTGTAACGCCGAAGTCCTTGTTACAAAAAAACTTCAACCTGCAACCATGAACCTCTTCTCTAGATTCGTCCGAAAGACGCTCAATCAAAAATATGTAGTCATAACGGCATTCGATAACACGAAAAGGCCCAATCCATTTCAGTGCAGGCTTTCGAGAGACTTCGCGCTGCAATACACCACGTAATACGAAATCTCCTGTTCCGAAATTGATAGCCCGTACGTTCGTTTTCCGGTTGTGCGCTTCTACTGCCTGTCGACGCTTGCGTGTGGAGCGCACGGCGACATCTTTGTGCATGCCTTGGAGCGCTTTCTGCGCTGCAGTGATACTCTGCAGCTGCTTACGGCGAATTTCTTCGAGGTCAAACACTTCGATCTTGTTTCCAACTTTCCTAGTTACCGCGGTGAGTGGAGTATCTTGCTGATGACCGGTGAATACGGTGAGTGGACAGCGCTTGCCCAACCGGTCAAGAATAGAGTTGTTCAACGCGGATTGAACTACAGGCATAACATTAAGCCAGCAGTTCTGCGGCAGTTGGTACTCAGATAGCAGTGCACGTACAGCTCGCAAAAGCTCTCGATTGACTACTTCGACTGTCCCATTCGTGTCAGTAGTACTGCACATTAGGTGGCACCCATTTACATAGATTAGCACCCGTTTAAGCAACTGCTTCTTTCACTATTAAAGCAGTGCTGAGGAGAACCAGACACACAGTCTTGTTCTCCAACGCCTCACTACGCATTCGCTCTCACAGGTTATTGGGCCTACTCGTACAACTACTGTGTACATCGATATTTTTTTTTGCATTCTTTCCGTTATTCAACATGGAAACGGATAAGATTCGTATCAAGCCTTTTGACGAAAAGGACGACTACAAACTCTGGCGTATCAGAATTTAAGCCGCCTGTGATGCGAAAGGCATCGGCAATGTTTTACAGCAAAGCCGAAACCCGTTTTCTAGTGACGACGAAAAACGCAAGGAGTTCGAAAACAACCAGAAGAAAGCAAGTGGAATCATCGTCGCCGCTCTCTCTAATTCAGCATTACGCGTTGTTCAATCAGAAATTGGACTTCCCAATAAGATGTTAAAGAAACTTGACGACCGATATGCGTCAAAGTCTACTGCATCCCGTATTGCCAAAATGTGTGAACTTGTCACCCTTCGATACTCCAATATCGACGACAACATGGGCAAGCACATTGATAAGATGGCGGGAATTGTCGAACAATTAGCGAGTATGGACACCAAGTTACCGGAAGAACTCTCCGTTGCTCTACTGGTTTCATCCATATCTGCACCACAACTCAATCTAGTATGTGCAGCCATCAAAACACTTCCATCCGAGAACGTAACTTGGGATACTGTTTCTTCCCGTCTTCTGGATGAGACTCGATCTTTTGCCAACAATCGCTCTGAACGAACAAATTCCGCGAGACCCAAGTGTGGCATATGCAAAAGACTTGGTCATAATACTAAGAATTGTTTTCTGAACCCTCGTAATCCAAATAATCGTCTTCATCTTCGAGATAAAGATAGTACTGATTCCCAGAAGAACAGTGCAAAGAATCAAAATGATGAAAAGGAAAAACAGAAAGATAACAATGATTCAAATAGAAGCAATCGCAACAGAGCTGCGATTGCTAGAACCAGAGCCATGATGGCTAAACCACAACAGACCGAACCGTCTGACCTTCTTATGCTGGACTCTGGTACTACTACACATCTTACTCCTCATCATTCTCATCTCAGTGATTCTCGTTCCTGCCATGTCCCAATCTCCCTTGGAGATGACTCAACCATCTACGCCACAGAACAGGGTACTCGTAACGTCGAATGGAACTTTGACGGAACTACAACATCCGTACATCTCAGCAACACTCTTGCATCCTCCGAACGCCTCACTACTCATTCGCTCTCACAGGTTAATGGGCCTACGGGCACGCTGCCCTTGCATCTACGATGCTTTTATTGTATTCTAGTCATTGAACAGAGTACATTTTCATGCCGAATCTTTTTCTTTTGGCACATTTCACATCCGTAATTGTAATTTAAGCACATCTTTTTTTCTTTTCTCGTGCTGAACTTTATCAAAAGGAGCAGCACTACTTAAGATGGCAGTCGGTTCCTGACAAATTAATATAGAAATGATGCCGGAGGCTGAAGAAGATAGTAAGAGATTTGGTTTCTTTAATTGAATGGATAACTACCGCGACAAATTACGTGGACACCAGTCAAGTTTTTCAACTGCCTTTAATGCGGTACTTATTGGAATCGCTTTCAATGCGAACCAAAGAAGATTGTGTTGAGCCACGCACCAAATATTTACACCAGGCCATAAGCAACTGGGTGTGGTAAACAAAGCACAACAAATATATTCTTTATGGTGGAACAGAAATATCACTGTAACCACTATATTTCTTTTGCTGGATTACTTCAATGATTGTAATTCTTGGCCAATTTCTTAACACTGAACAGAAAAGTTCAAATCCGGGGCACACCTATTGTAGATTTCGACCGCCAACCGCTTCACATTTCTACGACTTTAAACCCGTACCGGTCGAGGGGGGGTGTCAGTAGTACTGCACATTAGGTGGCACCCATTTACATAGATTAGCACCCGTTTAAGCAACTGCTTCTTTCACTATTAAAGCAGTGCTGAGGAGAACCAGACACACAGTCTTGTTCTCCAACGCCTCACTACGCATTCGCTCTCACAATTCGACCATGGGCAGTACGCCAACGTGAAGTGATGAGCGGACTTGGTACTTTCTTTTAGGAGGCGAACCACTTCGTTTTTGAAGTGGAATCCTCGATCAAATACCCACTGGTGTACCACACCGAACGCGGCAAACCATTTGATGAGGGTTTCGGCGACAACTTCAGCGGTAGTTTCCTTGGTTGGAACCAACCATACATATCTACTGTGATCATCCTTTACCAGAAGAACGTACAAGAGACCATCTTCTGCTGGAGAGAGATAGCAAAAGTCGAAATGAATTAGTTCGGTGGGCTGGTCAAGATGCAGAGCGTGACCGAGAGGCCGAGGGACGATTTTCCCGGACTTGGTGCAAAGACAGTGCAGACATGTTCCCACAAATGATCGAATGTCTTCTTCCAATTTGTTCCAATAGAAGTAAGCTCTCGTGGTCACCAAGGTTACATTAGTGCTACCATGTCCGCCATGTACAGTGTGAGTGGCAACAACGACTCGAAGTTTCATCAAAGTACTGTCTGAGGGTAGCCACAGAACGTCTTTGTCGTTCCTGACACCGTCTGCAGTAAGTCTGAAAGATATAGGGTACTTCTCAGTGGAATCTGACTGGGCATTCTTAATGTCTTCGATGCTCGGCCAGTCCAACGTAGAGTCCGTTCCAGGGTCAATGGGTGCCATCATAAGGGCTTTGAGTCGAAAATCCTTGGAGGCGTGAACAAGGTGTGACGGGTTGACAGCCCATCGTGTGAGCATGTCTGCCCATACGTTCTGCTCTCCCGGAAGATGCTCTACCACATAACGAAAGGCGCTGAGCTTCAAAGCCCACCGCATAAGCTTGCTGGCGGTTTGTTTCGAGATCCCGGGGTTTCTGCCGTGCGGATCATACAAGTACACAAGGTTTGCATGGTCAGTAAAGATGGTGACCTTATGTCCGTATACGAGATAATCGAGTCGACACATCGCTTCTACCACAGCGAAACCCTCTTTCTCAGGAACGGACCAGTTTGCGGCTGACCCAGTGAATGCCCCTGACAGAAAGCAAAGCGGTTCATGTGCATGGTCTTCGACGGCTTTGATCTATCACCCATTGGTATCTGAGTGAGCATAGCCGACCAATGTCTGTCGGACGCGTCAGTGAATAGACACATCTGATGATCTGTCTTCGGATGAGCAAGTTCCACGGAGGCAGCGATTTGTTGTTTGATGTCGCTGAACGCGGCATCATGTATGGCGCCCCATGAGCTGGAGAGTGAGAGATTGCGAAGTGATCGCTTCGTTCTCTTTCCTGCTTTGGAATAGCAGTTCCCGAGGAGTTGATGTAGTGGCTGGATGCGCTTAGAGTAGGAGGGAATTGAATTTCGCATCCAATTCGTCGCACAGACAAATTGTTGTAGTTCGTTTGCCATGGTCGGCGTTCGCATTGAGACGAGCGAGTCGAACTGATGAGGGTGGTATTGAACACCTTTAGAAGTGATAAGACGTCCGCAGAACTGAACTCTGCGTGAGAATAACGTCGTCTTCTCGGCGTGTACTTTCAGGCCGATTTCTCTGCAGACTTTGAAGAAAGCCTCGATATTGTTGAGTAGTTCTTCTTCATTCTTGGCATGAAACAAGAAGTCATCAATCCACTGCAGCATTTGTTCGACGCGTCCATTGAACTTCTGCACCAATACTGCTTGAAAGTGGTTTCCAGAGTCGCTACCGCCCTGCAAAAGGCGTCTGGAAGAGTAGACACCAAGAGGTGTCTGTATAGACATCATCTCTTGTGACTCTGGCGACAGCAGAACTTGCCAGTAGCCATGCGCAAGGTCTACTTTCCCGAAGCACGTGCTTCCGGCAATATCCTCGAACTTGGATTCCAGGTGTGGAATTGCTGATTGAATTGGCACTGTGCGTGAGTTCGGGCCGCGAAGGTCAACGGTGAAACGGAGCTTAGATGAGCCGGGTTTAGGGACAGCTAGAGCTGGTGAGTCCGACCGGGCTGAAGGGTTTTTGTAGATGGCGCCTACTGCTTCGAGCTCCCGGACAGTTTGAGTAAAAAAGTCACGTTGTTGCGGTGCGTATCTGCGCTGCGGACATCTGTACGGTTTTTCATTCTCCAGTGGCGTGATTACCAAAGGTGGAACGTCGACAGGAGGGTCCGGACCGAGTTTGATGCGAAACACATCTCGGTATTCGTTTAGCATGCTCTCCGTGCGTGCTAAACCAACGCTGGACATACCATTGCTTTTGGCTTCTGCCACGATGTTGGACAACGCACGATCAATTGACTCCTTACTGTCCTCTCCCACATCTGCCGCGAGACACTCTGGAAGAGCGATAGGATCGTCGTCTGCGTTTGTGTAGGAGATTCCGTTGTACTTGGCGGAGGCCAACTTGAACAGGGAAGGATCGATATCATCGATGTGCTTATCATGTATGTCGCTTCTAACCTGCGCCAGATGGCTGCCAAGGTTGAGCCCAATGGAGTTCAGGAATGGTCTTCCCAACAGTACTTGATCCATGACCTCATCGACGACGAAGAACTCGACACCGCGTACTCGAACAGGAATGTTGGAACCAGGCAGGAATATAGTGATCGACAGTATAACTGAGCGTGAGGCCGAGGCTCTCCCTGCAGATTTGAATGTGCCTTCGAGCGATATAGGTTTGCGAAAAACCTTCACGGAGATTCCTGGGATCGCAGAGGTCACTTTATCCAGCATATTGGCGTCAATGGCGCTAAAATCCGCGCCAGAGTCTCCGAGGACTGTATCAAAAAGAGCATCTTCCAATGCTATTCGAAACCGGGCGCTTTTGGCATCTTGGGTTGAGTCAGGGCGCTCCTCACTCACTCTTACTGCCTTTGCTCTCTTCGCGTCCTTTGCAGCGTAATGCTTTTCGAAAAGTTCCTTCTTGCGTTCCGCAGACGAAATTGGACAGTCCTTCAGACGATGGATTCCGGTGCAGTCAGGGTTCAAACAAGGATCTGTCCATTCGGTGTCCTTGCGTTTCCCAGAACGTTGACTATCCTTAGCGTGGCTACGGCCAGTTGGCTTACCTGCTTTGTCAGGTCGAGAGGAATTCTCCTGTTGACGAGAACGATCGCGGGATGGTCGAGACCTCGGCTTTACGCGTGCCATCGCAGTTTCGGTAAGAGAGACATCTAGAGCGATGTTTGCAACCTCGTCTTTGAAACGTTTGATGTCCGCCAGCTGATCCTTCTTGCAACCTCTTCGAAGCATTTTGATGCGTTCCTGCAAGACGTCCGGCTGAAATTTGTGAACGAGATGATCCAGAAACTTCTTCGCCATGTCGCGGTCTTTTAAAACTTCCGACGCATTGTTTTGGTCAAGCGCGGTTATAACATCAATGATAAAGTTGTAAACTCCTCCAGCAGGGTTCTCCTTGTTGGGTTTGTACGTGACGCTCCGTAACGTAGAGTCTATTCGTTCGGACAGATTTTTAGGTGTAGACAAAGAGGCTTTCTCGAACCATGTCTTAACCATTTCTGCCGTTGCTTCCTCCACTGTAGAGGCACCTACGATTTCTCCCATTAAACACAGACCGTGTAAAGTGGCGGAATCCATGCAGTCCCTTACCGATGCGACTGAAAGCTTTGCGTTCTCATCAAGATCTTTGCTCACATCAGCGACTTTCTGGCGATAGGCGGCGTACGCAGTTTCGAACTTTATAAGGGACGGTTGATCCCCGGTTTTTAGTGATGGAGGCTGGATCACTGAAACGACACCATAGTTGGACGCGGCCATATTTGGCACTGTACAAACAAGTCCAAACACTTCTGCTCTTCGAAGAACAAAGCGCTTTGTTGATTTGTGTCAAGCCTGCTTGCACAACGCGGTCGCGGCTACGGCTTCGCCCTGAACGAGAGCAAAAGAGGGCACACCCCACCGGTTGTTCCCCTCCGATGTGGGTTGCCTCCCGAGATTGGGAGGCTTTTATGATTGCCCCTCGCCAAGCAAATTGTTCTTTGCATCAACGAGATTACTAAACTGATCATCTATACTATCACTCTGTATCGCGTTGAGAGCCAGACGTTCTACAGCGTAGATTACGAGAGACAGTTGATAGATCTTACGATATAGCATTGTGTGTATGCATGCGATGTCATACAGTACGCATTTGCGCACATTTGCTCATCCAACGCTACAGCGATGGTGAGTAGAAATCATCAGCCTCCTAGCTTCTGGGAGGCAACCTTGACTCGGGGGAATGCTCCAAGGCAAGGTGTGCCCGTTTTGTGCGCTCCTGTCTCTCTGCAAGACCCGACGTGCGGTAGCTCCAGCTCCACCTGCAGCCGATTGCTTCAGGCCTGTGCGTAGCAGTAACACTAATCAACAAAAAGCCAGGTGATGAAGGAGAATAATTTATGTGACAGTTATTTTTTCTTTTGAGGTTACGCTAGAACGACTTAAGAGCACTAATGTGGTTGTTATCAAGCTTTAATAGGACATCTCGTGGCAAGCAACAGTGACATATGGTTGGAAAGGGACCTGGGCTGCTCAACGAATGTGCAGCTTTTACGACTACTTTGATATTGACACCATCGGTATGGGTGGCTTGTATTAGTGTACAACAGTCATACACACTATGCGAGTGGTCCGGAAGCACGGGCGGCATGTCGCATGTATCTGGTACAGGCGCACGGGCGCCTTTACGCAATACAGGCGCCCGGGTGGCTGTATCCGTTGAAGGCGCCCAGGGGAATTTAGTGGGTACAGGTGCCCGGCGCCTTTTAATTTTGAAAACTTGCCCGGGCAATTGTAACTGTACCCAGACGAGATGCCACTTCTTAATGTGACCGATCGCATGTCGGAGACAGACTGCTTGGCGGCCAAAGACTAGTTTTCGAGTGCCGAAGTATGCGCTTCTGGCACCAAGCAGTTCCAGCAAAGATCAACGTGGTAGTTTCCAAAATGGGGTTTCCAGAAATTTCGAACTACGTAAACGACCACAAATGCGTCCAATTTCCAAATGTTCTAAAACATTGTCAATGTCCAAAAATTATTGGAGCTCGGCATTATTCGGGAAAACTTTCCCGAAAGTCTGCCAGTGTTGGAAGCTCAAGTAACGCAAATTTGTTTCTCGCCCCTTGTGCTCAACCGATGTAAGAGAATGAATGCTGGGTTTTGAGTTGCTGAGAGAGAATAAACTTATTTATAAGTAGAAAGAGTTGTGTTTCATGATAAAACGGAGTAGGGTCATAGCACGCAGCTCTGATTATTATCGGCATGATGATATCTGGGCGAGTCCCTCCCGCTCCCACTCATTCCTTTAAAAGTTAACATTATTCCTTACTAGTTTTCTCTCGAGAGTCCTTTTCCAGAGAGATATGACGAATAATACTTTAATATTCCAACCGCTTGAACCTCTTCCGTCCGGGACCGATTTCAGGAGACAGGTTCATAACAGAGCTTCACGTGGCATTCTTTCCAGTAGCATGACTTTGAGATCCACTCTACATGGTAACTTTTCATGTGTACCTGCTCGAGTGGTAATGTCGTGTGGGGCTATAATCCGATATATGAGTATTTATCCACATGAAGATGCTCGTCATAGTTGATCGTTGATCCCAGACAAAACACGTCTTGATCATTATGAAATCCGGAGAGATCAGGACTTCCATGTGCACATAGCGGAGCACAGAACTCTATTCCTGTGGCTTGCAAGTGGGGCGAATTAGACCAAGCTTGTGTTGATATGGAACCTGTGACTGCAGGGTCTGTGATCGGGCTGGGCTTCTCCCCTGCCAGAAGGTTGAGCATCGTTGGCGCCCCACGGTGCTCTCTTTCGAGTTTTGAGCCAGCGTCATTCCGCGTTGTCATCTCTACGCGAGATGTTCCAGGGAAACTAAACGTATCTAATATGCGGTACAGAAAATGAGCACGACAGCGGCAAATTTGTCAGTAATTCATGTAAGCTGCGGACGACCACAGGAAATTTTCTTAATCGTTTATCTCGTTCTGGATTACATGGTTGTTGCCTTCAAGCCGCAGCAAGAATTTTGTATATGCAGAGCATTGCGTTATTACTGACGAATGATCTTTTCCCGATTATTCGTCTTCTTCACGTACACTTGGAGAAGAACCTAGTCTGCGCCCATGGAACAGAGTTTATACCACAAGACCTATAGTCGAGATACGCGGTCGCGAGGGCTGAGCTCATGTCGCATCAAGCATGGGACATTTGCATTGCCCCTTCCACCGCAAACAAATAAGCGCTCGCAGTTGTGCCATTGGCGTGAAAGACGGTCAAATATTCAATTCCAACCTTTTCAAATTACGTGGAGCCTATTCTTATAAGATTTAAATTTGCACAAATCTTGTTTTGCCAGACTGCGATTGGTTCTACCGCGAACAACAACTTACAAGCTGTCATTCCTTCGCTACGACCGACCAGTGAGATAAAAGTATATCATGGACGCATCGGTTACTACGAAAATACATGATTCGTGCCAAGGCGAAGTTGGACATTTATGTATATTAGCTGGGGAAGATCATGATCATTTTCGTCACAGTTGCTGCACAATTTGATAAGGTGTGTCAAACGGAAAACACGTGTGAGCGCTCATAGGATGTGTAATCAAACCAGTGCCCTCCATGGATCGTTTAGAGCATAGGTTGTGACCGCACGCCCCGCGGGCGGCGTATGTGAGGTTATGCGTTCAGATACGAGAAGAACAAGGAATATAAATACGCAGAAACCAGTTGCACTTCAGAACAACCATTTGCACCGTTGGATTGATCTCGCTCAGGAAAAGGAAAAGGAAGTTTAGAGCCTTAGCACTCCATTGCGCGGAGATTGGCATGCGAACTAGAATTTGCTGTCCGGAATGAGAGTTGCTCGCGAATTACCTTCCCGCTTTAATCCTGCGAGCGATATGTAACAGAATCCCGAGAATGGAAGGACTGTTACAAAAACTCCAGGAGGATGGTGAAACCGTATCGGCGACTCTGCGGATGGCAGGCGTGATCAACAAGGCGGCAGTTCAGATTGAGATAATGAAAGATACTTTCGGAGTGCGAGAAGTTGCCGGCGACTGGTGGTCTGAACCACTTATGCACCTGGAGAGGGGGAGCACTCGTCACCGTCGCGCCTCACACAGCAAGGTGTGACGAGGAAATTGAACATGGCAAATAGAAATTAGAAGAGAATAAGAAGTGAGGAAAAGTAAGGGCAGAACTTTGGTGGCCGCGCTGCCGGCTTCCAGGAACGGTGGACCGCGGGTGGACCGCGCACCTCCCAGCCGGGGACACGTCCTTGCAAAGAACAGCGGTTGGTACCATGGATGCATACTTCCAAATAACAGTCTTGATAGCTCGTGAGACACGTCGACCCACTCCCCCCCATTCCTTCCCAACTTGGAACCCGAACCGCCCCAATTCACTTTGTGTGAGCCGCTTTCGGCGCATGGCGGTGGATTCGTCGCTCCCGAGATCGCCTGTGCCAACATCGCCGCAAGCGACGCGCTCTGCCACCTAGCAACCTGGCAGTCCCGCTTCTCGCAGGTGGTCAGGCCCGCTGTTTGGGAAAGGCCTCAACCAAACCAATGACTGCTCGGAATGAGCCGTTTGGGCCGCGCAGCAAACTACTCGCTGTCACAGATGGGATTTCTGCTGCATCTCTCCACCGGGCGGCCGTCTTTCCCAATGGCTCGCTATTACAGTCGGTCCTCAAGTCTCGCTATAGCCAGCCTTGCATCATTCTCGCCCGAGTGCAAGCCGCCAGTACAAGTCATCTCAGCCGTACCCGTCAAATTTGACGCACTCCGAAGCTCTCGAGTGCGTTGAGACGGAGCTCTCTCTTCGAAATAAGTTGGTTTCACCAACAACGCAATCGCGCGACTTCTTCAGTCATGACTCTCTCAATGCCCGCTGCCCTTATCGGAGCAATACTTCCGCGTGAACAGCACTTCCACATCCTAAACCAGATCCAGGAGCGTATCACGTCGTTCAGTCTCGTCACTTTCTCTCCCATTAAAACAAGCCAACCCCTGTCCCTTGCCTGTCGCATCTCACAGTGCTGCGACCTAGAACCTGACAGTGATCTTTCCCGCACGTATCGCCATGGAGGACCGCATGAACCTAAGATTTCTCTGCTCCCCAGGCACAATTCCGCCGCCTTTGAGTATCCCGACTGAACAATCATTCTCGTCCACCAGCGCCAGTACTTCAATCGACACTATTTTCCCACTCTCTCCGACACCGTCGTTTCCCGCATCTGGCAGCCATGCACAGCTGCCTTCCGAAACGAAGTCGTCGAAATCGAGCAGCAGCACAACTACGCCGACGCCTCAGATCACTCGGGGCAACCTCGTACAAGACGCGCAAACGAGCGGTCGAATCCGTGTTTGCGATCACTGCGGCGTGGTGTTTTCAAGGAAGGTGCGATTCCTTCACCATCTTCTCGTCGCACACTCGATCACAATATATGAAGGACGCACGATTCTGCCCTGCTCGTCGTGCAACAGCGCCTTTCTGCGCAACACTGACCGCTCCAAGCACGTGCAGTGCGTACACAATCGGCTACGACCGTTTAAATGCCCGCTGCCAGACTGCAACTCGTCGTTCTTCTTCGCAAAGGATCTGAGTAAGCATACGAGCACGGTGCATTTGCGACATCGGCCGTTCAGTTGTGAGGTGTGCGGACAGTCATTTGGCAAGAGAGAACATATGACATCTCACGTAAGACGCGTTCATGATCGGTTGCGCCCGTTCAAGTGTCAGACGTGCAACATAAAGCTGGCGAGCAAGTACAATCTGGAGGGGCATTTCAACAGCGTGGCGCATCGTGCGGCACTGCAGATGGTGCACTTGAAAGGGAAGAACAAGTGAAGATGTGATGGGGTTATGCTGCTCTAAAAATTGATTCGAACTTGCTTAGTAGGTATTCCGACGATGTGAGGGTATGATAGAGGGTGGAGCCGGTGACTGACGGCAACGAGTAAAATAGTGATGGTACTTAAAAGCAATGGTTACTTTCTTCCCTCAGCGGATTTAGGGGATTTTGGGTTTCATAAATGAGCTTTTGTTAGCAAGACTGCGATAAAGAATTATGTGATTGGTGGGATGCTATGAACTACGCTCTTCGAAATCGGCTGACTCATGGTGTGGCGAAAGGCGACGGGCATTTTGTGGTGATTGTCTCGATGGAAAGTCCATGAATTAGAAGATCGGGCAACATTGTCATGGTTCGTCAGACGGGTTGGACCACTTCGCGGAAGGACGGACTCGAGATCGGATACAAGTCGTACCGTTCCGATACCGCATAGGTTTCGCCAGTCGGCGAGTTCGGTTGGGCCGTGCGTCAGCCACCAAGCACAGCGTTCCACGCTGTTTTGGTGGCATAAGTGTGGTCATTGTAAGCTTGTGTAAGCTGCGCGTCGCTTCTGTGCCATTTGGTAACGAAAATGCGGGAATTGGGAATCGATTTCCAAGATGTTGACAGTCTCGGTCAGACGCCTCTCCTTGTCGCAGCGCCGCCGCCTGCCTAGATACTTGCTTGTTCAGCAAGCGTTTCTTGTTCGACCCACCCTCCTCTCGCGAACTGTGCTTCTGCCTTGCACAGAGGAGTAGTGAAAACTCTTCACTGGATTGCCTTCACTCCATGCGACTGTCAGCCACTAGGCTGACACAACTCAAAACCGAAGTGAAATGCAAAAGTTTGTTTTGTCTCGAGGCGCTTTGCAAAAGGATCGCACGTGTACAACTGCGCGCCGCGCGCACGTGTCACACGTCGCGACGACTGACAGATCGTTTTGGCGCGGCTTGCAGCGCGCGCTCACCTTCACGCGCGACCGCGCACGCGCCCCTTCGCTGCGCGTGCGCCCGCGGCAGGCAGCATGAGCGCAACGCCGCGCCGCGCGCGCGCCTTCGCCGTCGCGCTTTTGTGCGCCCACATTGCGCACGCGCAGCGCTCCACCGCCGCGCTGCGCTGCGCTGCGCCGCCGCCGCGCGACCAGGATCGGTCGCCGCGCTTCCTGTGCGACGTGCGCGTCACCGTCGTGCGCAATGCGGACTGCTCCGCCGCCGTCACCGAGCAATACCTGTTCCCGTACACCACGGGGCGCGACGCGTTTCGGCTCATCCCTGTCATCGAGGGGCGGCAGCGGGCGCGGGACGTGCTTGGCTGGCGCGAGAACCATACCGTGTTCAATGCCAGCCACCTACAGCCCGTGTTGGGCACAAATGAAGTGAGGGTGACGCTTCCGACGCGCCGGCGCAATCGATCGGTGCTGTTCACGGTGCAGTACGTGCTGGATGCGGCTGTCACGCGATTCACCACTGCGTGCAGCGACGGCATTGTTGTGCCACCGGCGAACGAGAGCGTGAACGCGGTGCGATGGCGCACCGGTTCGTGGGAGCAGCGGTTCGACCGCATGCGCGTGTCGTTCGTCACAGCCAACCGGAACGCATCGTTCCGCGTTGCGTCAGCGCCAGACGGTCGACTTGAAGCTTCGTCGAGTGCGAATTCCACCGACATTGTGTGGCACGATGTGTCCACGAAGAATGCAGCGCTCGAAGTGCTTGTGGCGGAGCGAGGCTCCGAGCCATGCCCGCAGGAGCTCCAATGCTTTCCCGGACGGGCGTCAAACACACTCGCTATCGTCATGGCCGCGGTCGTATCGTCGCTGCTGGTGTTGTGTATCTGTTCGTTTGGGATGGCGAGACGGTCGGGTGGTCGTGGCCGCCGCGGCTTCGGCAGAGTTGGTGCCTTTAGCGGTGGTGGGGGCTTTGGCGGTGGAGGCGGTGGAGGCGGTGGCGGCGGTGGCGACGGTGGCGGCGGTGGCGGCGGAGGCGGCGGTTGAAGGCACCGGTTCGTCGATGCGTACCGCGTACTCGATCGCGTTACCCCGGTGTGCCTGGTCAGAGCATGGATGCGCGTGCGGCAACAAGGCAACACAAATGGTGGCTGTTCTCTGTCGTGTCAGATGATCGAAAATGGATGGATCAGCTCCCTGCCTCCCCGGTGAGCGCGCTGGGGGCTCGCAGCTGGCGGACGGGTGCCAACGTGTTAGTCGTGGACAGCATCGACAGCTTGCGTCAATTTGCAGTAAAACGGTACCGTTGGTACAAGCTGTGCCGAAAAGAATCGGGGCGCATGTCGTGTACCTCTGGACACGACTTCCACGTACATTGCATCTTGCATGCCGTTGCCGCTTGTTGATTGGTCGTCCGGTCGCCAAGCGTTTCCACGCATGGCGCGCGGCGGAGGCGGCGGAGGCGGAGGTGGTGGTTGAATGCCGGTCTTCAACGCCCCAGGCAGTTTTAGTACCAGCAAAGCGAACACAAGTTTTAACAACAGAGACAAAATTAGATCGTCCTTGTCGCCCTTTTCGATCACGCTCCATGCTCAAGTGCTGTCTTTCAGCCTACTAAGGTTACCATCGTACTCGCTATCTGAGTATACGAAGGTAATGCTCAGGAACCTGGGAATCTTGTGCTCAGTTTCTTACTACGCGATTTTCTTGTGGGCGCAAGACGTTCTTGATTTTATCCTAAATGTATCATTTCATTAGATGCTATCTATATATCCCTCACCAATTTCATCCCTCCCTCACGGAGAGAATTTCTATGGCCTTTACCGACGATAAAGAGAAGTGGCAAAGGAATTCTAATTCTGCTTCGGTTTCCGAACGAATACGAACTCTTTCTCAGCCTCTTTCATACGCTCTGCCTCCAGGCGCCGCGCTTCCTCCCTTCTGCGTTCTTCCTCCTGTTTACGGGCTTCCTCCTCTTTTTCCAGTTCTTCCCTGAAGCAGCTTTTGAAATGGTTCTGAAGGTGTGCATTCTGCACAAAACGTCGGCCGCAGCGAGGGCATGCAAACTCCCGTGACTCTTTCGGCGCATGGATCTTCTCATGCCTTTTAAGCTGCGACATCTTGCAATGCGCAAAATTGCATCCTGGCACACGGCAGTAGTATGCCGTGCACGCCGCTCTGTGCTGCGCCACATCATATACTAATCGCTTGCAAACTGGACAAGACGTCTTACCATCAGATCTGGAAGCTTGACCTCCCCTCGCGCCAGATGGGGTGGGATCTGCAGTTCTCACCCCAGATGAGCTGGGAACTGGAACTGATGCTCTCAGACCGGACGTGCTGGGAGCTTCAACTGGCACTCTGAGACCAGTTGAACTTGGGCCTGCAACGGGTGCTCTGAGACCTGAAGAGCTCGGAGCTCCAACTGGTGCTTTGCGACATGAAGAGCTAGGGCCTGATGCTCTGTAACCAAATGAGCTTGGGCCTGAAACGTGTGCTCTGAGACCTGAAGCGCTTGGTCCTCCAACTGGTGCTCTGAGAGCAGATGATCCACGGCCTGCCACCGATGCTCTGGGACCTGAAGAGCTAGGAGCTGCTACCTGTTCTCTGAGGCCGGGTGAACTAGGACCAGCAACCGGTCCTCGAACACCAGGACACCACAGACTTACAAGCGATTCCGCTGCTTCCAAATCTCGCGGAATAGGCGCCGCCGCACTAGATCCAGGTTGCTCTCGAGCTCCATCTCCACTCCTGTGATGTCCTGACTGTCGGGATGGGCCGGGAGAGCTACGCTTTTGGATATCCGACGCGGATAACGGATGGAGCAAATCCTTTGTAGGTGCAGATCCAGAGCGAGATCTTTCTCCAAATTCATGTTCTCCACAAGCAACTTTTGACCCCGATTGTCGGGGGTCAAATTCTTGTTGGGGACTTCTTCGCTCGCTTCTATTCCTAGATTTTTTCTCTGGACCAAGAAGATAATCTATTCTCATTTTACTCAATGATCGCTTTCTATTGTTCTCATCGTCTCTTGAACCACCGGAAGAACCTTGCTGGAACGAGCTCATTTTGTCCTTCAAAAGTACAAACCGTATATCAAAGATTCTCTGCTACACCGGATTTCACTTCTTGCGTTTTACTTCATTTGTTTCTCAAAAATCGCTTAGAAAAGAGTGTGCTTTTTAACTGACATGTTCTGTCTCTCATGATGGCAAGCAGGACAGTTTCGCAGTGGAAGAATCCGTTTTTGTTTTGACTGCGAAACTAAACATAGTCGTCTTACCTTTTGTCATATATATATATGGAATCCTTAAATAGTTTCGCTTCTTTAAATATGACTAACACCTGTGAAATTATTCGAAATGTAGCACTCTTTGCGGAATGACACCACGCGATGATTGACAGCATCGTAATGGAGAAATACGAAGAAACTTCGTTTTGTCTCTTCCCATAGAAGATCTGCTTTTTCCCCATCAGATCATCGTTATTCTGTTCTTCAGTCGTGGAAAGTTCATTCTTTGAAACGTATCGGTGCTCGTTCTGTCAATCTGAGTAGGGAGCAGAATTTTATAACTACTACAAAGCATATCGTAGCACCCATCAGATACATTCAGACATTTTGAAAGCCATGGGGAGATGTAGATACTTCTATAGTTAACGATCAGGCTGTATTATGGACATGTAACATTTATGTATGCATAAACAGTAATGCATATCAGAAAGTAATACTTCAAAGTCGGCAGATAGATGAAGAAACAAGATGCCAAGAGCTCTTTTAGTTTCACGCATTTATGTACTCTATCGTAAGCACTAACTTCAATGACTTGATCTACTTCAACATTTGTCTCCATTTCGTAAAAACTGATAATTTTAGTAGTTTTTCTTTCCCTTTTAGAGAAAAGTATGTAACTAATATCAGTGCTTCGAGAAGCATGCTTCTCTAACGAAAGGTCGCAAAGCATCTTTGCAAGAATGTTTCGCTGGGAATGTGAAGAAGAAAAAATATATTTAATATCTTCTTTTCTTTTCATAAAATGTTTAGATCGTCCACTAATAATCTCACTTTGCATTAAGAAGAAGAGATCCAACTGAAAAGAACCGTTCTTAATGTTTCTTCCAAAAGTTTTGAAGAAAAATTAAAAAAGATTTTTCAAGCTAAATCTGTTATGACTTGATGTATCTAAACCCTCTTTTTCACACCCAAGTTTTCCGAAATGTAGCATTCGGAAATTCTTACAAAAGATCTGACAAGTTTGGGATTTCACGAAATTTGCTGGGAACACTTTACGTTTGGACAGAGCCTTTTCTTCCAGATATCCTTAGATACTGTTAAAAGTGAAGCAATTTACCTCGATTAGTGCCAAAAATATACTAAAAGTTATAATTGTCTTTAACTAAAAAGACAAAACCGTTATTTAATGCTCTTTTATAAGTACTAATCCAATGTTTTGATCTACGTTTCTTCTATATACTGAAAGCTTGAAGTACATTTTCCTAGAAGAATAATTAAACTTTTATTGTGTTGGTGAAGCTTTCAAACATTGATGCTCTTTTAAAGAAATAAGAACACTTCTTGATACAAAACTATTATGAACTTCTCATTTCGAGACACGTCCATTCTATTGGGATTGTCGCAAAAAGAAGCTTTAGAGTTGAACCATGTACACATTCATGATCTAGATAGTACCCTAGATATACTCTAAAAGGTTTGAATGGATATTTTTTTAAGCGTCAAATATTATTTTTTCGGTGGTGCAATTATAAATCGTAGTGAGCTTGTCCAAAAAGAACTTATAATGCGCCGTGTGGCAAGTCGTATATTTTTAAATTTTTTACTTTCATTTCAGTATTTAGGTGCTTTAAACAAAATCGGAAATTTCAAAAATTAAATGCCCGAGTTTGATGATGTGCTAAATTCTAGGGTTGCTGTACCAGAAATCAATGTTATGCTATTTGTGAGAAAAAACAGGGATAAGATCAAAGGGAAAATCTTTCTCTTCATTTCTGGTTCTGACGGCGGTTATTAAGAACGATTTCTAATAGCACGGCTCGAACACTAACCAGGTCACAGAGCTCATACTTGTTTACGAGACGTTGAACTGCATCGGGCGACACTAGTAGTCCATCCTAAAATCTCTCGTTCTACTGATCAGCATCCATGAGGCCGCATGAGACATATAAGGGATCATCAATAATCTGCTTCGGATCCAATACAGAAAAAAGTCGTGAAGCTAACGCAGAAGAAATGAGAACGATGAGGAGTATGTTTCATGCTTTATATATCAACCACTTTTACATGAAATGGGATTCAGTGTTGTATGCATTTTTGGCGCATATGCAAGATGTCCTGGCGTGCGATTATCCGTCAAGAAGTACACGTGACTGCACACTAGAAAGTACAGCGCGGTTCAGTACACGTTGAATGCTTGCGTGCAACAACACGTGTGCCAAATCAGCCAATGGGCGCTCTCCGCACTCAGGTGGTGCCTACTTTTCTACATGTAAAAGTAGAACTGCGTTAATATAGTAACTATTATGTTAGTATGCATTTCTGAACCAACTGGAAGGGTTAAGAACTCTACATAAAAGGTCACCAAGGAGCCTGGCGGTGTCTCGACCCAAGGCAAGATTGCGTTCATCAACTTTATTATTTTATAAACCTTACCCAGTGCCTTGGGCAGCGCAGCTTAGTACCTTATTACTGCGTCTGGGCCTCTGTTCCTCTCTAACATCTTTTGTCTTTGCGCGTTTTGTGCGAGCACTGCTCTACTCAACAGATAACCCAGTACCGGTCGAAGCGTCCTAGGCATGTACGGGAATCCTGTAGTGTGTACCAAAGGCGCTTTTGTCGGCAGTGAGCCCCACCGGAGCTTCGGCTCCGATAACGGTGTCGGTCGAGAGAGCTGGTGCTACACGGACTTTTGCGCTGGACGGAAAGCTGTCCGTTAGAAGTTCATTGAGTGCCACGTAACGTCTTCTGCAAGAGACTAGGTTGGGCATAGAGTGAAGACTTATCTTCAGTTAGTAACTCTCCTTAGGACGTCTCGTAAGAAGTCTATACGCTTGTCTCCGGACGCGCAGGGATAAGTCTGGCTCCAGAGTTCGCGTGCAGTTTGTTGTTGTCCGTTGTTCGTTTTCTTTTGACTGGTGGTTGTCCAACCACTAGTTTGTCCTTTTTCTTTCATGGCCCTGGGATCATCCCCTGGGCATACTACCTTTATTTCTTTGGTGGATTCTGGGCCCACTTTGGTCCTTTTGAGTTGCTGGTTGTTCTACCCTGACTCACTTTCTGCTACGAGAGGCAAGTGTAAGGGTCTGTAAACACCCGCGTCGTTTGCCACCAAAATGACGTCCAGACTAATATTAATTCTTTTGACACTGAAAATGTTGTGGGTACTGAGCGCTTAGGATAAACAATAGTAGTTTTAATCACTGACACTCGGCTTGACTTTAATCTTCCTTCAAACTTGAACTTTCTTCTAATCTTTTATATCTTTTAAATATAGTTCTATATTGTTTTAGACTACGAAAGGGTCTCTATCATTACACATTAAATGCTTCTACTTATATGTTCCATAGAAACTTCTAGAACTCTCTGGAAAGTAGCAGTTTCTAGTTGCTTCCTAGGAGCTTCCAGATGCTTCTACAACACTTTATGTCAATTCAAGAACTGCTCAAGTTCTAAATTCTCCATAAAGCGATAGTTCTTATATTTTTGTAGTGCCTTTGTAAATATATCGGCCCTTATTTGTTCGGAAGGACAGTGTACAGTTTGAGCTTCACCACTTTCTAAGCAATCATAGAAAAAAATTTTCGAATAGCGATATGCTTCGATTTTTTGTGACTTCCTTTCATTTTGGATATAGCAATCGTTGATTGATCATCCACAAACAGTTTTATGAAGTCGATTGCACATAAACATTTCTCCATTAATTTCTTAAGCCATTTTTTCTTCCCTTTCGTGCTTTTGTAAGAGCTATCTGTTCTGATTCTGTAGATGAAAGTGTTACACAATTTTGCTTTCTGCTCGAGCACGATAGCAAGCAATTTCCGTAGAACGTAGCAAATCCGGATACAGATTTTCGCTTTTCTGTAT
Source organism: Gracilaria domingensis (assembly GCA_022539475.1). Taxonomy (NCBI): domain Eukaryota; phylum Rhodophyta; class Florideophyceae; order Gracilariales; family Gracilariaceae; genus Gracilaria; species Gracilaria domingensis. The sequence continues at coordinate 188,399 of VCMS01000007.1, forward strand.
TATCCCAACTAGAAGCACTGTAGACATCGAAAGTTTGGTTTCCCGAATTACTACACACCGAAAAGAAACTTTTGTTCCTTGAATATACCTTACCATTCTCTTTCAAGCTTTTCAGTGTTCGATGCCATGACATTCGGAATATTGAGTAAATTTTCCAACTGCGTATGCCATATCTGGGCGTGTCCCAAGTATTAAATACATGACAGATCCAATTAATTCTCTGTAAGGAAAAGTTTGCATTTCTTATTCTGAATCACATTTAAAAATGTTTAGTTTGCTTCGACTAAAGTATTAATACTCCTGCTTTTGTCCATATCGAATCTCTATAGCACTGTAGATGTGTAGAAATTTTGACTTAATTTCATTGTTCCTTGTTCTTGACTACAATCAATTTCAATTACAAGAACATGACGAATTTTTCCGAGGTCCACCACCTCAAAACGAGAGCAAAGTTTCCGCTTCACAATTTCCATATTGTGACTTGCATTTACAATGTCATCGACATAAAGCGAAATTAACGTTTTACAGCGATGAATATTTCCAAGAAATATTCCTTGATCTTCATTTGCCTTAGAAAACTTCATGTCACAAAGTACAGAGCTTATCATTTTGTATCACGCCCTAGATGCCTGTTCTAAACCATATATTGCCTTTTTGTGCTTGCAGACGAGCTCAACGTATTGTGAACTTTTACACGCTTCTGGTTGTTCCACGAAAAATTCTTCCTCCCGATCCTCATTTAGAAATGCTGTGCTTACATCCATCTGATGTATGTGCATTTCTTCATGTAGTGCAACAGCAATTATAATTCTCAACAAATCCATTCGTACCACAGGAGCATACGTTTCTATGTAATCAATTCCTGAGCGTTATTCAAATTCTCGACATACTAAACGAGCCTTAAAAAGATTTCTTTGGTTCTTTGTCTGAGGCTTAATTTTGAAAACCCATTTGGGAGGCAAGGGTTTCATTTCTGAAGATATGTGTACCAAATCGCAAGTTTCAGTTTTGTAGAGGGATATCATTGCTTTTTTCGTGGCGGTTTTTCAAAACGTATTCTCACCACTTGAGCGAGCTTCTTCAACAAAATCTGGTTCATTCTCTTAAGCCGTCATCATTACTGAGTTAGCCGTTTTATTTTTGTTCCAGTCTGCATGATCATACGTCAACCATATATGCTGTCTACGAATTCTTTCACGTCTTCTAAGAGCTTGGGGAGTGTCTTAATTATTAGCAGTAATTTCTTCTGTACTCATAGATTGTTCTAGAATTTCTTCTGTGCCTTCCAAAATTTTTTCTGTAGGCACAAAATTATTTTCCATATCAATATCGACTGCAAGATCTTCTGGTGCTTCCAAACATTTTGCTGTGCCGGAAAGAACTAAATGTTTTGTTGAATTATCCAGAAAACGGAAGTTCAAACCATTTATCCTAGAAAAGTGCAGAATCCAAATTTTGGATCCATTTTCGTTTTATTACCAATTAGAATAAACACATAAGCCTAACATCCGAATACGCGGAAGTGCAAGACATCCGGCTTATTTCCAAACCATTTCTTATGTGGACTTATGATTTCCTAATATGTTTGTAGGCATAAACTTTTCTAGGTAATTGGCTGTCTGTATTGCCTCGGCCCAAAATTCCCGGGAGAGGCTATGATAAAGTAGCATTCATCGGGCCTAGTCACAAATTTTACGATTTGCTCTTTCCGGAATACCATTTTTTCGCGGTGAATAAGCTCCGGTTGGTTCGTGAATAAGGTTTTTGGCCTTAAAATAATTTTCCGCTGCCTTCGAAATTTTTTCACCCCCTCGATCGCTCCTAATTCTATTTACAGATGTCCCTGTCTGATTTTCTGCAAGGTTCAGAAATTCCTTGATTTTGTTGAGCGCTCCGTCCTTTGTCCTTAAAGAATAGACAATGATTTTCTAGCGTAATTGTAGAGCAAAACGCCCTTTGTGGGGATGCACCGAGGTGTTTTTCATAGTTTGTTGATCCGTTACCGGCTTCGACACCTCATGTTATGAGAGGCTACTGTAGTAGTGGCCCTATTTTGGGAGATGCCTAGGAAAGGTAGTGTTTCTGCACACGTGTGCTGAGTTGGCCCGATGCCGGGTGCGCCGTGGCAAGCCCGCCACGGTTTCACACGTGTAGGATGTTGGCCGGCAGCGCCGGATAGTTAGATACTTCTAGTTGATATTTTCAAGTGCCCTCTATAGGTGGCGGCACTTGCCGCCACTGTACGGGAAGTAAACCTCAAGGAGGCTTCTGGCTCTGACTCTCTTGCCGCTTGTGAACGGTCTTCGTCCCTAATCGGGCGAGCCGCCACAATTCCGGGCTAGTCATCCGACCTCTACCACTGAGGAGTTCTAGACCGTCGTTACGGCATCTTTTCTGTTGTTTTATTGTTATTATCTCCGTCATACGGCTCCTATCGCTCTGCCCTGTTATACAGGTTTGACCCATATTGTCTGGGAATATTTCTCGATCTCGCCAGTCAGTGCACTTTTGTGCGGCTCGTTGGTTGCCCGTTTTGCCCAACACCGTTGGATTGGATATCTCCACTCACTGTGGCTCGCCGGAACTACCCGAATTCTATGCCGATTTTTCCCACCCCAACCTCCGGCTGCACCCCCAGGACGGGGCTGCCCGGATTTACACCCGGCCTGTGTCAGCCCTACCGGAGGGTTCTACCACCGACCCTACCCATATAGGGAGCAGAGCTCGAACACCCTGTGGGTGCGCTTTTCGAGACGCGGCTCTTGCTTGCCCACTCGTGGGATTGCACCACAGTAATCATCAATAAAAGTCATGAAATAATCATTTCTGCCTTTTGGTTTCACACTCATAGAGCCGCATAGGTCGATGTGCACCAGCTGCAAACTTTCTTTCGAATAGAAGTTTTCAATGGCAGAAAATGAACTTGAATCCATTTTCCCAACAGCACAACTTGTGCATATGTCGATATTTTTCAGTTCTAATTTTTCTGGAAGCTCTAACGCAGTTCCATTAGAAAGTATCTGAGATAATACAGAATTTCCAGCCTGTCCGAAACGTGGGTGCCATAGTTCATGCCGGATGACTGTTGCTGCATATGCGGCATAGGAATTGTTTTAAATTACAAAACCGTTAAAGGAATATGTTTCAATCCTTTTCCTTACATTTAAAATAATTTCATTTGCTTTCTTTCCAATACTCTTGCAGAAGCTCTTTTCAAACTGTATTTTTTGTCCTTTTGAATCAATTTCACCCACTGACAAAATATTCGTAGCGACATCTGGCACGAACAGAACATCTCTAAATTTAAGGTGATCGTTTCCGTTCTTCTGAACAATACGCAAAGCAGTCGTTTCTTTCTTTTCAGACCTTACTGTAGTTCGATCTCCAAGACGAATATTCAAGGGGTTAATATTTTCCATCGAGTCTTCGGAAAGCCAAGATAAATTATCAGTCATGTGAAATCACGCTCCTGAATCAATGAATCAAATTCCAAATATTATTGTCAGATATTTGTGAACCATTAGAAATGTTCGTGAGCTTTTATGCTCTGTCGGCTTTTCGCTAGAATTTTGTTCTGCCTTTTTCCGTTTTGTGCATTCAGCATGTTTATGTCCTGACTTACGACAAAAATGGCATCTGTAACAAAAACCTTTCTTGCCCAAAATTGATTTTGAATGAAATAAATTTTCAAACACCTGTCATTTGTCGATGGAATTTTTTCTTGACTTTTCTCGAAAACTTCGAGCATGTATACCTTCTATGCTCAATTGTTCTGCAATATTTTCCAAAATCACCACGAAACTTTCGTACGATTTTGGTAGATTTCTACGTAATCGTATAATATATTCTTCCTTCGATTTATATACTCCAAGCTGTTGAATTTTAGTTTAGAGCTTTCTAAGCTCTTCTATATGTTCTTTAGCGGACTCATTTTCGCCAAATTTCTTAGAAACAAACCACTGGTCAACATCCATTTCGGCTGCCATGCCCTTGTTTTCATAAAATTCAGCAGTAGCTGGCCATGCTTCTGTTCCACGTTTGGCTTCTTGAACATAAACAAATTGGTTGTCATCAGCAGACAAACAAATGTCTATAAGAGGGTTTTCATTTGCTTCTGAATTATTTTCTTCTTCTGAGACGGCTCTCCAATAATTTTTCCTTTTCAGATAATTAACCATTCTAAACTTCCAGAATAAATAATAATTCTCATTTAGCTTCCCGATTCTGAAAGAGTTTCGGGCTTCGGAATCGATCTCTAAACTTAAGTAAATGGGATGTACGGTACGGTGTTCTTTGTTTTTAAACGTTCTTCGAATAATAAAATTTGTTTCTTTTATTCGTCTTCGAACTTCTACGTTGTTCGGGTAGCTTGACTGATAACCGACTTCTAAGCGTAAATATAGGTTTCGATATGGGCTGGGCCCATAACCTTTGTTGTAAGTACTGAACGTTTAGAATAAACAAAAAGGGTTTCAATCACTGACAATTGGCTTGATTTCTAACTTCCATCCAACTTTAACTTTCTTTTACTCTTTAACACCGTTTCAGTACAACTCTATAGTGTTCTAGACTGCGACAGAGTTTCTATCATTACGCGTTAAATGTTTCTACTTATATGTTCTATAGAACCTTCTAGAACTCTGTAGAAGGTAGCAGTTTCTAGTTGCTTTCTAGAAGCTTCCAGATGCTTCTACTACAGAAAGCGTATGTATTTTATAATAGACATAAGATAAAACTATGATTGGACGCGAACCAAAACAATTGGTTGTTATTCTGCGATGTGCTGATTTTGATTATGTTTATTATACTACTTATAAGCATGTATCATGCACGCTTTACGTAATTGCATACGCTTCGTATTATTATTGGCTCTCCGGAGACTCTGCAAAATAGGTAGCCCTTTAGTGCCATTCACAAAAATCAATATGCACCAGAAAACAATCAATCAGTTACTACTGGCGCATTTTAATCGGTTTCAACTCATCTTTGCACCCTTATTGAGTTGCGGTCATGTCTAACATACTAGAAATAAGAACTTCTATTGTCAAAAGGGTTAGACAAGATATTTTTCTAATATAGCTTAACTTTTTATTCATATTAATCAAACTCACTTCGACACCGCCCCGCAATGGAAGTTTTTATTTATCAAAACCATAGATTAGTACCAATCAAAAAGTACTTTTCCAAGTTCTTACTTGCTCTCAAAACCTTTCTTTTGAGAGACTACTAAGTGTGTGTCTTGAACGACTTAGTTCTTTAGCTTTAAAGCTTTGTACCTCATTCCAAACCTCCAGCTCCATGTAGATTTTCTAGATCATTTTGGTGGTATACGACGCCTTCATCTACAAACCGTTGGTACTGTCTCTCCTAGAAAAAAAGAAACTCAGGGTTGAACAACCAACCACACAAAAGACGGGAATGGGCCTAGAATCAACCAAATAAATAAAGCAGTATTCCCACGGAAACGTCCTCGGGGGAAAAATATAGAAAACATATTACTGGCACAATAACGAGTGAACGATATAAGGCGAACAACAGACCACAACAAACCGCACGCAAATTCCGCAGCCCACATTTTCTTCGCGCATCCGGATACAACCGTTAGGCGCCTTACGAGATGTTGCAAGGAGAATTATTAGCTGAAGCTAAGTCCCTACCCCTTATTCAAGCTATTCTCTTGCGATAGACGTTACGCGGCGCTCAACTGAAGAAACAAGGGGCGCTTTCAGTCCAGTAAAATTATTGGTGTAGGAACAGGTCTCCGAATAAGCTCCGTTATGCGATTCAAAGCTCCGGTGGGGCTCACTGCCAATAAAGATACCTTCAATTCCCAAAACGCGATTCCGGTCCACACTTAAGGCTCTTCGATCGGTAAGGGGAATCAGGAGAGAATAGCAGTGCTCGCACACAACGCGCAAGCATAAAAGATGTTCGTAAGGCACAGAGGCCTACATGCGGCAATATCTTACTTAAATTCACTGCCACGTATATAGGGTATTAGTTTAGAATAGTTAATAAGTGCTGAACGCAATTTTGTGATGGGTCTAGACAGCCCTACTGGTATTTGCGACCTTTCATATTGCTCTGATATATATAGTGTCCTAACCCCTCTAAAAGGAGCTAGAAATTCAATATCGAACTATAGTTACTAACTAGACTCTCTTACATGTAGAGTAGTAGGGCCGAACCCAGTACAGTGTGACCTCGTTGGCCAGTTTAGTACACTTGGCATTGCCTTCAGACAATTCACGCATGCCAAGTCACAATGTTCTCCTGACTGTACTTACAGCGGGGCAACGCAACGGCATTCTGTACTGTAGGATAAAAAGCATATGCAATAACAATAAAAACATGCAGAACTTCGACTTCACACTCTCTCCCATTGAACAGTTGGTCGCCGTGGCAACTGACTCGAAACGAATTGCTGAGAATCCTCATTCATCCTGAGATGCATAGAACGAGGGTGAAAAGGCACGAGACAACGAGAATGAAAAAAATGAAAAAAGTCTTTCTGCTGTAACGGTTTCCACGAGAGACCAGAGTAAAACGGGGATGAGATGCTTTGACCACCTCGTACGATCCAAGAACTTCGATGCAAAAGGAGGCCACTTCACCGTACGATTCAGAGCTTTCCAAATGGCGATAGAAACTTCATCTCCAACATTGAAACGAGTCCTGACGACTAGGCCGTATCGCGAAACGCATGGGACGCCTCGCGAAGACAGAAAACAACTCGAGACAGCGTTTGAACAGCATGGCATCTAGAGTAAAAGTGATTGGTTCCGTATTGTGCATGCGAGCAATGTACCGTACATTCAATCAAAAAGAGAAAAGCCACCAACCAATTTGTGGCGGCGGTAGCCATAAACGACTTGCTATAGATCCATGTCCCACTCTGAACCTTTGTCAACAATGGTCTTAGCAATGGCGCGCTTGATCGTTCCAAACATGCTTTCTGCTCGGCCATTCCACATCGAAGCGCATACGAAAACCGCCTTCATCTGAATTCCATATTTCTTCATAAGTTCTCGAATCGACCAGCCAGAAAAGAGGTAAGGTTTTCAGAAACCTTGACACGAGGCAGACCGAAGGGAAGGGTAATCTCTTTCTTCACGAAATTGAGAACAACATTTGAGGTCGAATCTGTGGTAGCAACAGCGATAGAGGTACCCGTCAAATGTTTGACTCCAATATGATGAAAATGATTTCCAGAAGTACTAGCTGGAAGATATCCTGCAAAGTCCATTGAGAACGTGTCAAAGATATTTGTCAGCGAGGTTTCTGATCGGCTCCGTACGAGATCACCGGGGCCTACAGTTGACATCCTACGCAATTCTGAACATACTTGTGAATGTCTCCACGAATAGTTGGCCACCAGAAGCGATCGGCTAAGAAGTTTCTTGTGGCGTCCTCATCCCAATTTCCGACTTCACCATGAAACATTTTAATCAGTGGAACACAGTCACGAATAGGGGAAAGCAGTCGAGTTCCATCTCTCGTCCTGCGGAGGAAGAGATCATTACGAACAACAAAGTGCTTTGCGGCTTCGCAACAGTGAGCAATTTCGGGTTTTTCTCATCTATCTCCAAGTTGCAAAGGTAGCGGCCAATGTTCGCATAGTAGGGCTTAATCCTTCGAATTCGGGGAGGCCACTCGCGGCAACCAGATGACCTTCTTCAACGGAGTCTCTGAATCTTCGAGATCCAGTGCATAACGAGATAGATAATCAGTGCCATGATTCACAGCCTCAGGACGATAGACGATCTCAAATTCATATTCAGTGAGAAAATCCAATCCCCCGTCCAGACGACCGTGAACATCCTTTTTCGAGAAACAAATCTTCATCTCTTTGTGACCGGTCATCACGTGGAACGGAATGGAAGAACTCAAACAAATTCGGAACTTCTTCAAACCAAAGATAACTGCAGAGCTTCCTTCTGGCAACAGAATATTTCCGTTCGGAAGAATTCAATTTGCGACTTTCATACTGAATGGGGTGCAACAGTTCATCTTCTTTCTTCTCAGCAAGAACATCAGTGACAGCTACTGTAGTTGCATCGGTTTCGACACGGAATGTACTCGAGAAATCTGGGATTGCCAACACTTGGGGAAACGTTAGCTTCTCTTTCAGCTCTTCGAATGAGGACTTCATTTCCTCGGTGAAATCTAACTTCTTGTTTCCGAAGGTCGTGCAATGGAGAACCACAGAAGACTCGGCGAATTTCTTAATGAATCGGAGATAGTATCCAGCTAATCCGAGACAACTGCGAAGATCGGTCGTCGTAGTGGGAACTGGAGGTTCCTGGATCTTTTTGACTTTCTCTATATCCACATACATACAATTCGAGTGTACGACGTGACCCAGGAGGCTAATCTTCGGCTCGGGAGACAAACACTTAGATATCCTCAACTTCAATCCATTAAATGAAACATTTTCCAGAACAGCCCTGACGTGTTCAGCAAGTTCTGCCAAAGTCTTTAAACGATCACCACGTCGTCAATGTGGACTCTTGCAAAATGGATTTGACAGAGGATGGAGTCCATCATTCTCTGGAATTTTGCATGGGCATTCATGAGACCAAGTGGCATAATTTCAAACTGGAGCGAGCCTTGACGACAGACAAAGGTGGTGATTCCCTTTTATTTCTTAGACATTTGGATCTACAAAGAAGATCATGGAGCCAAGTATTTGATAACGAATGATGAAATACTTGGCTCCATGAAGATCGTCAAAGATCTGTTCCATGTATTGCAAAAGCCAACGATCTGGGGTCATCACGTAGTTGAACGCACGATAATACACTAAACAGCAAACATATGCCATAGGTAGCCCCTCCTCTGCCACTTCGTTCACCACCACGTGTAAAATCACCGTTCAACTTTCGATACTACAATAATCACTCAAAGAGGTGTTGGGTGTTGACCTTGTGATTTCACTGAAAACCAAGAAGTGCTGGAAAGCATGGGCTGTTTTGGAGGGAGCCGTTAGAAAGCCTATATGCGCCTCTGCGCAAAATCAATGTGAAACGGGGCTTCTGATTTGCTATTGCACGTGATCATACGCATTGTGGTTTGTACAAGTGTTGTTTCCGGGGTACACGTGTGTAGCTAGTACACTACGCATGATGTCCATGATGCGCAATGTACACACGTATGTACGTAGACATGGAGCACAGCTGGATGTAACTGGGGCACAATGGTGAGGAGTTGATGCGGTGTCAAGAGGATTACAGTGTGGTGTTCTCGATGACGTAGGACTTGGAGTGAGTTTGTGGTTAGGTGTTAGTTGGTGAGCTTGTACCTAACTGGTATGGTGTCATGTATGGATTACAGTGTGTTCGCACTACGTGAATCTGTGCATGGCGACGATTATGAGTAGGCACGTAACTTATTGTGCACTGTTGTGCACTGTTTTGCGTTGTGGCGCGTTGTGGTGCTTTGTGGTTGTAAGCTGCCATAATAGTGTGGTAGTGTGAATATGTTATGTTAGAAGATGATTGGTAGTATTGAGTGTCTTTAGCTAGTGTTTTAGATATAGCTTGGAGTTGGAGTTGATCGATGGTTGAGCAAAGTAGTTCTATATAAGCGGTGACTCGAGCACCTCCAAGTAAAATCCCAGCCAAAGCTAGCGAACTTCCCTTGCATCCCGTCAACCTTCTTGTTTCGGCTTCAACCTCTTTCAGAAGGAGCCTCAGAGAGTGCGCGGATGGTGATTCCATAACCTTCTCGCATTTTGATAACGCGCGAATGGCATTAAACGAGAATCATTGACTGTCTGTACCAGTAGTTTCAGTAGAGATAAACTGCTCCACAGCAATTTTGACCACGTTCCAGACACCTTTGATGCGACAGGTGAAACGAAGTCGGTGCCTCCAAATTTCGTAATGCTTACCACGTCTTCCATGGAAGCGAGGAATCATCTCGAGTTGGTATCCGTTTCCTTTCACAGTCTGAAATGGTATCAGACTCTGTCAAACACAATGAAAACAAGAAATCTAGATAGATTCCAAGCCAATAATGGTAGCAAAGAAGCTTGGAAGCGAGAGAAAACACAACGGAAGCCCTATAAGAAAAATTTTCAATTTTTTGAACGTAACATGAAGGAATCTGGATGTGTCGGACCCTCACATTACACTGATTCAGCCTTCCACCCGACTTATCTTTTGACACGGTGCAAATTAAATTCTCAAAATTTTCAATTTTGTGACTGTCATTGGAGGGTGCATTATGGTTGTTCTCGTTCCACGTTATGCTATTTTGAGTGACATGTACCACCAACACTATCCTTCAACACTCCTTCCACATTCTTATCGCCTTCCCTTTCGACACCCTAGATGGGACCGTATGGCCCGATTTTATTGATCCATTTCACTACCAAGCGAGCTCCAATTTTTGAAAAAGCGTCCAATTAATATCCGCGCTTGCTCTACAAACCGCAAAAATTTATTATAGGAAAGTAGAGGAAAAGGGGGTTCAACGCTTCAGTTAAAGAAGAGGGTAAAATCTGAAGTATTCTGAGCACTGAACGGCGAGGGCGCCAGCGGAGACCGTGTGAACAAAGTCTACAACGCTCCTCGGGACGCGTCCAGCACGCGTTTGCAGACGGAGTTCCGGTACCCGACGCCTGGAGTATACTCACGGATGAGACAGAACTCAACCCGGAACGAGGAAGAAGAAAAACCAGCGGGTTCACTGGTAGGATCTAAATATCTGGATACCGTAGAGTTCCGAACCTCTCGTCCTTGGTTATTCGCTCCAGGTGAGGCACGATTGGGTCATCTACCAAGCTCCGCGTACTTCAGAGCCCAGCGATTTGTAATCTCTACGAGACGTCCCAGGGAGAGTAGTAGCCAAAGATGTGCGTTTGCCAGTTATACAGTGCTGGTCGCTTGCGGGAAAGTGGCACGGTCTTCCGTCGTATAGTTACGATCACTGCGAAATCATAGACCATCTATACTTTCCCAGGGAAACACTTTGATATCCGATTGATATTCCTTAGACATGCTTTGGATATCCGAGTGATTTCTCGGATATCCATCTGAGTTTCAAAGTTCGATATACGGCCGGTGTATATAGGATACATGACAAATCTCAAAACATCCATACCAATGATATTGGTCGGATTTCTGGATGTCCGAATCATGTCCGAGCAATTCTAAGAGAAGCAACTTTGGTTTTCGAAATCATTCGTCATATCTGTTATATCTTTCAAATCAGTTGATGCATGTCTCAAGGGCATCAAAAGAGTATCATTTTGTGCATCATCTGTCATATTCACTGGATCTCATAGGGATATCATGGATATGCGCAAGGTATTAAGATGATATCCGAAAGACATCCGGATTTCAAATCCACAGGATATTATTCGAGTCTCTCTATACTTCTCTGGGTTTGCTGCTCGAAGCAGGATCTCGCTAACTTCCCTGTTTGCGCTGGGATGGTTAGTAACAAACGCGATATGTGTTCACCACACGCCAGAGGGAGCAGCACGGTACGCGCGTAACGCAAAAACAACGCCTTCGTTAAACCCACAAGAAAATTTAGAAGAAGAGCGTGACGTCTGCGAAGAGTCGACGCTCTGGGCCCATAACATAACGCAACCGGCGCAGGTTGGAGAGAAAGAAGTAAGAGAGAGATAACAAAAAGAGTAGAACAAGTAGTGGGGGTATGATACCTTCGAACAAGTTTACTGAACGGTGGAAGATCGCGACCTACTAATAACCTAACGCGCCCCGCGGCCGTCGCCGCTTACGACATACCAGAACAAGTTTTCAAATTGTACGCTTTGATACCTAAAGCCTGTGCAAATCAAAATACGATTTCAAACAATTAAGTTACTCCGCGACGAATCCAATGCCCACTCCATGATCCATTAGTAGCGCGAAAATTTCAACAACTTCTATCTGGTATACTCAGTATGGGTTGAACGTTTATGTCTACATTGGAATGCTGTCGTTCAGCTGGGATGACCAAAAGGTACAACGATGACAGGTGGTACAGTGGTCATGGAGTACAGGTTGCAAGGCTATGTATGTGAACACATGGTACAGGTTGCAGCACTGTCGGTGTTGTGAAGTCTACATCATGTTTGGGATGTGCTACATGCACATGTGTTTGTATGGATGAATGGAACATGTTGCAGCTGAGTGACTGACGTCATCTGGTTTACAGGTACTTGTTGATGATGTGGGACTTGGGTACCTGGCACGTACACATTACGGTGTCGTGTACGGATTACAGCCTGCAAGCAACACATGAAGTGTGGTGTGATGTTCCGTAAGCATGTCTGGTCATGATGGTGAGGTGTTGCATTGTGTGTATGCATTATCGCTTTGCTATGGTCTGCTGTCATATTGTTGACTGCATTGATGTGTGGTGCTTGTGGTGTGCTATCGAAATGTGTCGGTACACTGTCAGGGACGTGCATGGCTACTAACATTGGTCTGCATTGTTGTGCATTGTTGTGCACTGCTGTGCAGTAGTGTACGGAATTGTTGTGCACTGTTGTACACTGTTGTGCACAGCTGTTGTAAGCAGTTTGGCACTGTTACCATGTTATATCTATAGATGATTAGTAGTATTGAGTGTCTCTGGTTAGTAAGTTGCATGTTGGTCAGAGTTGGAGTGGCATGATGGAGTAGCGAAGAAGTGCTATATAAGTGGTGACTCAAGCATCTCCATGTAAATCTGAGCCAGAGCCGGCGAACTTCCCTTGCATCCCGCCATCCTTCCTCATGTCACCTTTCTGATCCCAGCTATAACCTCTAACATGTTGACGACTTGCTGATTGCGAGTCCGAGCATGAAAACCGTTAAACGTGTGAAGGCAAAGCTGTCAAGTCGTTTCCGCATGAAGGACTTCAAAGAAGCTCGCATGGTTCTTGGATTTGAAATCCATCGAGACAGAACCAAGCGAGAGCTGTACTTGACGCAGTCAGCGTACACTAACGAGGTCCTGGAGCGATTTGGCATGCAGCTGTCGAAACCAGCTGACTCTTCTATGGAGTGCGGTGTGAATCTGTCTGTTGAGGAGGAAGTGCTCACGCATGTACCGTACCGTCAGGCGATTGGCTGCCTTATGTATCTCTCTGTGGGAACTCGTCCAGACATCTCATATGCTGTGGCTAAGCTGGCCAAGTATGTTGAGAAGCCGGGAAACACTCACTGGAAGGCGGTCAAGCGTGTTCTTCGCTACCTCAATGGCACTACCACGTTCGGGTTGACGTAGGGCTCCAGCACCGATTTGCAACTGCACGGCTATGTGGACTCTGACGGGGCTGGCGATGTTGCCAACCGCAAGTCCACTAGCGGATACTTGTTCATGATGTGCGGTGGTGCTGTGTCGTGGTCGTCTCGTCAACAGCAGGTAGTGGCTCTGCCCAGTGCGGAGGCTAAGTACGTGAGCTTGTGATGGAGATTATAGCTGTAAAGGGAAGACTGAGAGAAAGGATGGGGGGAATGAAGGGAAGTTCGCCAGCTCTGGCTCGGAATTTACTTGGAGGGGCTCGACTGATCGCTTATATAGAACTACTGTGCGCAACCATCGCGCAACTCCAACTTCAAGCAATACCTAATCCACTAGCTAGAGACACTCAATACTACCAATCATCTTCTAACATAACATGGTAACACTCCCACACTATCATGGCAGCTTACAACAACAAAGCACAACAGTGCACAACAGTGCCCAACAAGTTACGTGCGTACACATAACCATGACCATGCACAGATTCACATAGTGCCAACACACTGTAATCCATACACCACACCATAACAGTTACGTACAAGCTCACCAACAACACTTCACCGCAAACTCACTCCAAGTCCTACGTCACCAACAACACCACACTGTAATCCTCTTGACACCGCATCAACTCTTGTTGGATGTTGAACCTGTGCTGTCACTGAAAACCAAAAGTGCTGGGGAGCATGGGCTGTTTTGGAGGGTGCCGTTGGAAAAGCGCATATGCGCCTCTGCGCAAACTCAACGTGAAACGGGCTTCTGATTTGCTACTGCAAATGGTCATATGCATTGTGGTTCGTACAAGTGTCGTGGCGCTATTGGGTTGTTTCCGGGGTACACGTGAGTAGCTAGTACACTGGGCATACTGTACATGATGCACAGGGTACACACGTATGTACGTGGACATGTAGGACAGCTTGGTGTAACTTGGGCACTTTGGTGAAGAGTTGATGCGGTGTCAAGAGGATTACAGTGTGGTGTTGTTGGTGACGTAGGACTTGGAGTGAGTTTGTGGTGAAGTGTTGTTGGTGAGCTTGTACGTAACTGTTATGGTGTGGTGTATGGATTACAGTGTGTTGGCACTATGTGAATCTGTGCATGGTCATGGTTATGTGTAGGCACGTAACTTGATGTGCACGGTTGTGCACTGTTTTGCTTTGTTTTTGTAAGCTGCCATGATAGTGTGGGAGTGTTACCATGTTATGTTAGAAGATGATTGGTAGTATTGAGTGTCTCTAGCTAGTGGTTTAGGTATTGCTTGGAGTTGGAGGTTTGCGATGGTTGCGCAAAGTAGTTCTATATAAGCGGTGACTCGAGCACCTCCAAGTAAATTACGAGCCAGAGCTGGCGAACTTCCCTTCATTCCCCATCCTTTCTTCAACCTTCCCTTCTCAGCTACAACCTCTATCAACTCTTTCACCATAGTGCCCAAGATACACCAAGCCGTACTACATGTCCACCTACATACGTGTGTACCCTGTGCATCATGTACAGTATGCCCAGTGTACTACCTAGACACGTGTACCACGGAAACAACCCAATAGCGCCACAACACTTGTACGAACCACAATACGTATGACCATTTGCAGTATCCAATCAGAAGCCCGTTTCACATTAAGTTTGCGCAGAGGCGCAAATGCGGTTTGCCAACGGCACCCTCCAAAACAGCCCATGCTTCCCAGCACTTTTGGTTTTCAGTGACAGCACAGCGTCAACATCCAACATAGTATCCCAAACAGAACGACATCAATCTTGGTTTCACATACCAAGGTACCATTCTAGACTCCACACATCTCAACTGCTTGATGTCAGTGACAGCATGACTTCCAACACCCTCCCTCTGTTACTGACTTCAAGCAACTATCGCTGCTGGCCAAGTACATGCTAGGTAACAGGTCGGGTGGTGAGTAAATCAACGTTACCGCACTTAAGCCTCACGATGACTAAAGGTGACAACCAAACATCAAAAGCAGTTAGCGTGTGTTCAAGTTCACGGCTGTACCATTCTACCAGTGTACCAAGATCATAGTCCTGTTCTGTACGATTCGGATGTTCCGCAAACACCCTCCTCTTGTCACATAATCTGAACTTCTTACTCATCCTTCGTATCCTAACGAAGGCAACAGCTCCCGGTTCAAACAGATATCAACAACAGACAGTGAGAGCCTAAGTCGAAGGATGTTACTCTGACACCCTCCCTCTCTCACTGGCTTTGAACTTCACTCGGAACCAAATTGCACCTCAGAGTCCTTCACAAAAGGGAACTAGGCTTCCACAAATGACAACAATCTAGACACCGAAACAAAAAATGTTGCTCCGAGCATGTAACACATAACAATCTCTCGGAGCACCATTACTCACAGTACTTCAACCAGACATGCAAACACACGAAACCTTCTGGTTCAAAACCGATTTTCTGAACACCGGACATGCAACGAGTAGCAACCTCCCGGTTCAATATCACCTTCTTAACAGCTGGACATGCAAATCAGAGCAACTTTCCAGCTCAACAAATCTCTTCACACAGCGAACATGCAAAATCACAGCAACCTTCCGCGAATAACTCACAAAGAGAATTGCACCACAAGCAACCTGGACATGTAAAATGACAACCTTCCAGGCCCCGTCCATACAAAGTGATGTCCTACACACTCAGGCATGAAACACTCAACCACCTGAGTCAAACAGCTCTTTCATTCACACCGGACATGCAGACATATAGCAACCTTCCAGTTACAACAAATTGAAACAAAGAGCAAAGAGAAACATCACAAGCGATGAAACAAACACTCAGGCATGAAACACTCAACCTCCTGAAGCAAAGCAGCTCTTCCATACACCGGACATACATACAAGTAGCAACCTCCCGGTAACATGAAAACAACATGGAGAGCAAAACACACATCACAAGTGATCAGTAATACACTCAGGCATGAAACACTCAACCTCCTGAGTCAAACAGCTCTTCCGTACACACCGGACATGCAGACAAATAGCAACCTTCCGGAACAACATCAGTAAAGCAAAGAGCACAACACACATCCTGGGCATGCATAACGACAACCTTCTAAGCCTGCGTGACGAAAAGGCGATAAGAACCCGCATGTAACATCGCGGCCTTCCAAAGTCGCTATAAAGAAAGACTCAGACATGGTCAACAATAAACACCCAGGAAGTGCCATAAACGAATCTCACACACAGTCTCAGGCAGGAAACACTCCATCTCCTGAACTGTAGCGAGCATAACAGAGACAAACTGCAAGCAATCGGGTGCATAAGGAACTAAGATCCCTGGTACCCTAGGGAGTCGGACCCCTGACTCCCGGAGACCCTCCGGGTAGGAAACGACTTTCTTCTGTCTACCACCTCCTGCGTTCCAGAAGAACGCGCGTCGCTCTCTAAGAGACGTCCAGAGGATGGTTAGTTACCAAAGATATGCCTTCACCAAGTTAGACCCTCTCTGATCTCTTGCAAGAACTTGCGCGACTCTGATACTGCAGGCACTATGACAAACCGAGGTACGCTCCTATCAAGCAAACAATCAAGTTCACAAGCGGCCTGATCTTGAAAAGGAGGTCAGCCTACGACACGTCGCCTCCCCGCAAAACTGCAGCAGTACGGATCAAAAGCTCGTTTCAGTTTGTCTTCCCAACAGATCAAGAACCCAACACACAGTCAGGTCACACACAAAAAAAAGGTGAACCACCCCTGTTCGATGCAGTACGTCACGGCACCCCGTCAACTTCAGCACTCGCAGTACTACCAGGTCTTCCCATCGACACCGTTCTCTGCCCCGAAAGACCGGTGGGAGCCCGCTCGACAGTGCGTCCGAATAGGTTCAAGCCGCCAGACTAACGTCCCCGATTGCTCGGATCAACCACTCGTCGCACCGAAACTCAAGTGATCACCACAACTGCCCAGCACACACGCAGTGCCCGGACTTCAACGAAAAAACTGATGGAAGTTAGAGCTGGAAAGGAAATGTTGAGAGAAAGGATGGGGGGATGAAGGGAAGTTCGCCAGCTCTGGCTCGGAGTTTACTTAGAGGCGCTCGACTCACCGCTTATATAGAACTACTTTGCGCAACCATCGCACAACTTCTAGCTAGAGACAGTCAATACTACCAATCATCTTCTAACATAACATGGTAACACTCCCACATAATCATGGCAGCTTACAACAACAAAGCACAACAAAGCACAACAAAGCACAACAGTGCACAACAGTGCACAACAGTGCACAACAAGTTACGTGCCTACACATAACCATGACCATGCACAGATTCACATAGTGCCAGCACACTTTAATCCCTACACGACACCATACCAGGTACGTACAAGCTCACCAACAACATCTCACCACAAACTCACTCCAAGTCCTACGTCACCAACAACACCACACTGTAATTCTCTTGACACCGCATCAACTCTTCACAATAGTGCCAAGGATACACCAAGCCGTCTTACATGTCCATGTACATACGTGTGTACCCTGTGCATCATGTACAGTATGCCCAGGGTACTACCTACACACGTGTACCATGGAAACAACCCATTAGCGCCACAACACTTGTACGAACCACAATGCATATGACCATTTGCAGTATCCAATCAGAAGCCCGTTTCACGTTCAGTTTGCGCAGAGGCGCATATGCGCTTTTCCAACGGCACCCTCCAAAACAGCCCATGCTCCCCAGCACTTTTGGTTTTCAGTGACAGCACAGGGTCAACATCCAACACCCCCCCTCTGTCACTGACTTCAAACTTCTATGTGGATCACACCACCGGCTTCGCGGAACCTCTCGTCTTCACACGGGTAAGCGGCTTATTCAGCATGTCAGCAACCATGGAATCCGTCGTGCAGTAGAACAGTACAATCGACTTGGCCTGCAGAGCTTCTCGAGTGAAGTGGAACCGAATTTCAATATGCTTGGTTCGCCTGTTCACCACTCCGTTTCGAGCAAGGTCAATGCTGCCCTGGTTGTCAACAAACATGGGAGTTGGTTCAACCAGCAGCTTCACAGACCCGTCTGCTTCCATGCCAATCACACTGCCGATGCCGTTCCAAAGTCGCCAAAGCCAGATCGCCTCCTTGGTGCCAGAGCACAAGCTCACGTACTCATCCTCCGCACTGGACAGAGCCACTACCTCCTGTTGACGGGATGACCACAACACAGCACCATTGCACATCATGAACAAATATCCGCGAGTGGACGTCAACCAGAACGTGGTAATGCTAATGGGGTAGCGAAGAACACGCTTGACTGCCTTCCAGTGAATGTTTCCCGGCTTCTCAACATACTTGGCCAGCTCAGCCACAGCATATGAGATGTCCGGATGAGTTCCCACAGACAGATACATGAGGCAGCCAATCGCCTGACGATACGGTACATGCGTGAGCACTTCCTCCTCAACAGAGAGGTCCACACCGCACTCCATAGGAGTGTCAACGGGTTTCGACAGCTGCATGCCAAATCGTTCCAGGACCTTGTTCGTGTACGCTGACTGAGTCAAGTACAGCTCTCGCTTGGTTCTGTCTCGATGGATTTCAAATCCAAGAACCATGCGAGCTTCTTTGAGGTCCTTCATGCGGAAACGACTTGACAGCTCTGCCTTCACACGTTCCACGGTTTTCATGCTCGGACTCTCAATCAGCAAGTCGTCTACATACAGAGCAATGATAACCAAGAAACCCAGTATGATCCCGGTGTAGACACACTCGTCTGCGTCATTCGGCTTGAGGTGCATTTCACCAACAAGGAAGGCGTATATCTTGGCGTGCCACTGTCTTGGTGCTTGTCTAAGCCCATAGATCGCTTTCTTCAGTCTGCACACCAAGTCTTCGTTTCTCTGCTGTGTGAATCCCATTGGCTGCTCCATGTACACTGTCTCGTCAAGGTCACCGTTCAGAAAGGCAGTCTTCACGTCCATCTGGTGCAAGTGAAAGTCTCGTACGGCAGTCACAGACAAGATCATTCTGATGGATGTGAACTTCACCACAGGTGCATAAGTCTCTGAGAAGTCCACACCCTCGATCTGCAGGAAGCCTCTTGCAACCACACGAGCCTTGTAACGCACTGTCGGCTCACCAGATGACGAAGCCTCATACTTCTGCACATACACCCACTTGGACGAAATCACGTTGCTGTCTGCTGGCCTCGGCACTAGATCCCACGTGTCGTGCTCCATCAACGATTGATACTCACTCCTCATCGCCTTCTTCCAAGCTTCGGAATCAGAACGTGACACTGCGTCACCGTACGACGAAGGAGTATCATCACTGGCTGTAAGGAAAGCACTGGCACCACGCCACCATGAGGATGTCGTCTCTCCCTGACGTGTGGATCTACGAAGGGGCTGCGTCTCTGTCACTCCCGGCTCAACATGTGTGTCTGGTGTGGTGCATTCATCCGTACTGGCATTCGTGGTACTCTGGTGAGAAGCTGGTGCAGAAGGGTCATCTTCAGAATCATCGGTCGATGTGTCAGAGGTTGAGGCTTCAGCAGCTCCCGACTTGTCGACCAAGTCGATATCCGCGTAGTCCTCATGTTCAGAGTGCTCGTCACTTTCATTTCCAGAGCACTCGTCAAACCTTACATCTCGTGACACAATCACCTTCTTCTTCTGGCTGTCCCACAACTTGTATCCGTGGGAGCCTGAAGTGTACCCAATGAAGATGGCTTCCACTGCACGCTCTTCCAGCTTTTTCAACTTGTGATCAACCACCTTGTACCAGAAACGGCTACCAAATACACGCAGATTGCTCAGATCAGGCTTCTGTCCATGCCACAGCTCAAACGGAGTTACGTCACTCGGAAGCGCCTTGCAGGTCACTCTGTTGCGCACATACATAGAAACATTCAGAGCCTCAGCCCAAAAGCTTTTTGGCACATTCTTGTGATGCAACATCGACCTGACCAAGTGCATGAGTGTGCGATTGAACCTCTCGGCAAGCCCGTTCTGCTGTGGATTGTAAGGCACAGTTCGCTGACGCTCAATACCGTACTGCTGCAGTTTCTCGGAGAATCGATTGGACAGGTACTCACCACCGTTGTCTGTGCGCAAAGCACGCAGCACACTTTTACGAGCGGTGATGGTAAGCACCTTCCTGCCCATCTGGTTCTCCACAAACCTGAGCCAGTTGATGAACATCCGGAACACCTTATCCTTCGTCTTGAGCATGTACAGAAAGCAGTAGCGGCTGTAGTCATCGATGAATGTGACAAAGTAGTGCGAGCCTCCCAAGAACGTCACGTTCACTGGACCCGAAATATCAGAGTGTACCAGGTCCAGTACGTGTTCAGCTCGTTCCCCCCCTTGCTTGGGAGTCGGAGCACGGGTTGCTTGGCCCACTACACAAGAGCCGCACACATCCAGCTTCTGAGCCACATTCACATTCAGACCTGACACAACACCGTTTCGAGCCATCTGCTTGATGCCTTCCACATTCACATGAGCCATTCGAGCATGCCAAAGAGACAAGTCTGACACAAGCGCACTGTCCGTGTCCGTGAACTGATCTGCAGCAGTGCAAAGGTAGTACAGGTCTTTGACGCGGCGCCCAACGGCAACCACTTTTGACCCCTTGTACACACATACCTTTTCTTTGTCAAACACTACCGTGCAGCCCAGATCACAAATCTGTGACACAGACAACAAGTGGTACCGTAAGTTGGGCACGTGTACCACCTGCTTTAGCTTGCACTTACGCTTGGACCCTTCAACTGTCAGATCGAGCTCCCCACTTCCGTGACCAACAGACTGCAACTTGGAATCATTGCCGATACTCACACCCGACGACACTTTTGTCTCGTACGTTTGGAACATTGAGTCATCATAAGTCATGTGCGCAGTAGCTCCAGAGTCAACAATCCAGTCACTGTTATTGGCCTTGTCGGCACCATTCGCAATGAGGCATACAAAGTCAGAATCGCTGCCGCCCGTACCTTGCTCATCGTTGAGCGCGGTATGTACACTTGGGTGAGCAGCATCGATCTGATCCTTGTTGGCCCCATCACGTTGCTTTTTGAAACAGTTCTTCTGGATATGACCCTTTATGGCACAATAGTAACACACAACCGACTTCAATGACTTCCTACGAAACTGGCGTCCCAAGAGTGCTCCATCAACACCGGACTCCTCCTTGGCACGATCACTCATACGTTGCTCTTCTTGCAATAGACGGCTCTTCACAAACTCCATAGTGAGTTGGCGATCTCCGATCGTGGTGTCAATTGCAACAATGAGGTGTTCGAAACGTTCCGGAAGTCCACATAGAGCAGCCATAGCAATGTCCTCTTCTTCAACGTTGACGTCCATACTCTTGAGGTCGGAGGCCAAGTGCCGAACACGATTGATGAATTGTAACATCTTCTCGTCCTCGCGCATCTTGACAGAGTAGAAGGCACGTCTGGCGTTGATTCGGTTCAGAAGAGTCTTGCGTTGGAACACATTTCAAATGGCCTTCCATGCGTCAGCAGCAGTGTCAATGTCACGAATGTGATCCAAGTGCTCGTCGGCAAGCGTGAGTCCAATGATCGCTCTAGCCCTTTCGTCTCGGATTTGCCGTTTTGCCAGTTCCTCTTCATCGGTGGGTGCAGAAGTGGTGAGATGGTTCTTGAGGTCTTTCAGTGCAAGTACGTACTGAATCTTCTGCTTCCAGGTGTGGAAGTTATCCTCACCCAACTTCTCGATCTTGAGCCCACTGAACGAATCCATGTTGTAAGAAGGGAACAGGGGAGCAAATCAAATACGGCGGTGGCAGGTAGACAGCAACGGCAAACAACGACAGCAAACAACGACAGCAAACAACAGCAGCAAACAACAACAACAGCGAACAACAAAAACGGCAAACAACAACAACGGCAAGCAACAACAACAAAAACTTCAATAGTCGGGACCACTGGCAGGAACTAAATTCCCAGTACCATAGGGGATCGGACCCCTGACCCCCGGACACCCTCCGGGTAGGAAACGACTTCTACAGTCTACCTCCTACTGCGTTTCAGGAGAAGGCGCGTTGCTCTCTACGAGGCGTCCAAAGGATGGTTAATGACCAAAGATATGTCTTCACCACTTAACCCAATCTGGCCTCTTGCAAGAACTTGCGCGACCTCGAAACTGCAGCTACTATGACAAACCAAGGTACGCTCCTAACGAGCAGACAATAATGCCCACACGCGGCCTGATCCTGAAAAGGAGGTCAGCCTTCGGTACGTTGCCTCCCCGCTCAACCGAGGTTGCATGGATCAAAAGCTCGTTTGGTTTGCCTTCACCACAGATCAAGAACCCGACATAAAGTCAGGTCAACAACAACAAAGGTGAGCCACCCAAGTCCAACAGTGCGTCACGGCACCCCGTCCACTTCAGCACTCGCGGTACTACCAGGTCTTCCGACCGACACCGTTACCCGCCCCAAAGGACCGGTGGGAGCCCGCTAGACAGCACGTCCGCTTTGGTTCAAGCCGCCAGACTAACGTCCCCGATTGCTCGGATCAACCGCTTGTCGCTGGACCTCAGATGACAACCCCAAACGCTGAGCACACACAGTGCACAGACTTCAACAACTGCTGAGCACACACGCAGTGCACAGACTTCAACAACAAATGGTCCTCAACCTCTCGGATCAGAACCCGCAACACGACGCGGGGATGCCAACAATAACGACAGAGGGAGTGATGGAGGTTATAGCTGGAAAGGGAAGGTTGAGAGAAAGGATGGGGGGAATAAAAGGAAGTTCGCCAGCTCTGGCTCGGAATTTACTTGGAGGTGCTCGAGTCACCGCTTATATAGAACTACTTTGCGCAACCATCGCACAACTCCAACTCCAAGCAATACCTAAACCACTAGCTAGAGACACTCAATACTACCAATCATCTTCTAACATAACATGGTAACACTGCCACACTATCATAACAGCTTACAACAACAAAGCACAACAACGCACAACAGTGCACAACCGTGCACATCAAGTTACGTGCCTACACATAACCATGACCATGCACAGATTCACATAGTGCCAACACACTGTAATCCGTACACGCCACCATAACAGTTACGTACAAGCTCACCAACTAACACGTCACCACAAACTCACTCCAAGTCCTACGTCACCAACAATACCACAGTGTAAACCTCTTGACAGCGCATCTACTCTTCACCATAGTGCCAAAGTCACATCAAGCTGTCCTACATGTCCACGTACATACGTGTGTACCCTGTGCATCATGTACAGTATGCCCAGTGTACTAGCTACACACGTGTACCCCGGAAACAACCCATTAGCGCCACAACACTTGTACGAACCACAATGCATATGACCATTTGCAGTAGCCAATCACAAGCCCGTTTCACGTTGAGTTTGCGCAGAGGCGCATATGCGCTTTTCCAACGGCACCCTCCAAAACAGCCCATGCTCCCCAGCACTTTTGGTTTTCAGTGACAGCACAGGGTCAACATCCAACACCCCCCCTCTGTCACTGACTTCAAACTTCTATGTGAATCACACCACCGGCTTCGCGGAACCTCTCGTGCTTCACTCGCGCAAGCGGCTTATTCAGCATGTCGGCAACCATGGAATCCGTCGGGCAGTAGAACAGCACAATCGACTTGGCCTGCAGAGCTTCTCGAGTGAAGTGGAACCGAATTTCAATATGCTTGGTTCGCCTGTTCACCACTCCATTTCGAGCAAGGTCAATGCTGCCCTGGTTGTCAACATACATGGGAGTTGGTTCAACCAGCAGCTTTACAGACCCCTCTGGTTCCATGTCAATCACACTGCCAATACCGTTCCAAAGTCGCCTAAGCCAGATCGCCTCCTTGGTGCCAGAGCTACCACGTTCGGGTTGACGTATGGCTCCAGCACCGACTTGCAACTGCACGGCTATGTGGGCTCTGACTGGGCTGGCGATGTTGCCAACCGCAAGTCCACTAGTGGATACTTGTTCATGATGTGCGGTGGTGCTGTGTCGTGGTCGTCTCGTCAACAGGAGGTAGTTCCTCTGTCGAGTGCAGAGGCTGAGTACGTGAGCTTGTGCTCTGGCACCAAGGAGGCGATCTGGCTTAGGCGACTTTGGAACGGTATTGGCAGTGTGATTGACATGGAACCAGAGGGGTCTGTAAAGCTGCTGGTTGAACCAACTCCCATGTATGTTGACAACCAGGGCAGCATTGACCTTGCTCGAAATGGAGTGGTGAACAGGCGAACCAAGCATATTGAAATTCGGTTCCACTTCACTCGAGAAGCTCTGCAGGCCAAGTCGATTGTGCTGTTCTACTGCCCGACGGATTCCATGGTTGCCGACATGCTGAATAAGCCGCTTGCGCGAGTGAAGCACGAGAGGTTCCGCGAAGCCGGTGGTGTGATTCACATAGAAGTTTGAAGTCAGTGACAGAGGGGGGGTGTTGGATGTTGACCCTGTGCTGTCACTGAAAACCAAAAGTGCTGGGGAGCATGGGCTG
The DNA here is from genome assembly GCA_022539475.1 of Gracilaria domingensis. NCBI lineage: Eukaryota > Rhodophyta > Florideophyceae > Gracilariales > Gracilariaceae > Gracilaria > Gracilaria domingensis. Next base: position 213,100 of record VCMS01000007.1, read on the forward strand.
TTTTGGAGGGTGCCGTTGGAAAAGCGCATATGCGCCTCTGCGCAAACTCAACGTGAAACGGGCTTGTGATTGGCTACTGCAAATGGTCATATGCATTGTGGTTCGTACAAGTGTTGTGGCGCTAATGGGTTGTTTCCGGGGTACACGTGTGTAGCTAGTACACTGGGCATACTGTACATGATGCACAGGGTACACACGTATGTACGTGGACATGTAGGACAGCTTGATGTGACTTTGGCACTATGGTGAAGAGTAGATGCGCTGTCAAGAGGTTTACACTGTGGTATTGTTGGTGACGTAGGACTTGGAGTGAGTTTGTGGTGACGTGTTAGTTGGTGAGCTTGTACGTAACTGTTATGGTGGCGTGTACGGATTACAGTGTGTTGGCACTATGTGAATCTGTGCATGGTCATGGTTATGTGTAGGCACGTAACTTGATGTGCACGGTTGTGCACTGTTGTGCGTTGTTGTGCTTTGTTGTTGTAAGCTGTCATGATAGTGTGGCAGTGTTACCATGTTATGTTAGAAGATGATTGGTAGTATTGAGTGTCTCTAGCTAGTGGTTTAGGTATTGCTTGGAGTTGGAGTTGTGCGATGGTTGCGCAAAGTAGTTCTATATAAGCGGTGACTCGAGCACCTCCAAGTAAATTCCGAGCCAGAGCTGGCGAACTTCCCTTCATTCCCCTATCCTTTCTTCAACCTTCCCTTTCAGCTTCAACCTCTATCAGTCGGCTCACCAGATGACGAAGTCTCATACTTCTGCACATACACCCACTTGGACGAAATCACGTTGCTGTCTGCTGGCCTTGGCACTAGATCCCACGTGTCGTGCTCCATCAACGATTGATACTCACTCCTCATCGCCTTCTTCCAAGCTTCGGAATCAGGACGTGACACTGCGTCACAGTACGACGAAGGAGTATCATCACTGGCTGTAAGGAAAGCACTGGCACCACGCCACCCTGAGGATGTCGTTTTTCTCTGACGTGTGGATCTACGAAAGGGCTGCGTCTCTGGCACTCCTGGCTCATCATGTGTCTCTGGTGTAGTGTGTTCATCCGTACTGGCATTCGTGGTATTCTCGTGAGAAGCTGGTGCAGAAGGGTCATCTTCACAATCATCGGTGGATGTGTCAGAGGTTGAGGCTTCAGCAGCTCCCGCCTTGTCGACCAAGTCGATATCCGCATAGTCCTCATGTTCAGAGTGCTCGTCACTTTCAGTTCCAGAGCACTCGTCAAACCTCACATCTCGTGACACAATCACCTTCTTCTTCTGGCTGTCCCACAACTTGTATCTAACGCAGCGTGCGCAGGTTAGACAAAGGGAAGTGAGGAAAATGTGAACAAGATGGGTAAAACAAACAAAGGGGGTAGGCCACCTTCGACCGAGTTTAGTGAACGGGGACGATCGCAACCTTCTAGTACTAACCGCGCACCGCCGCCGTCGCTGCATGCGACATAACAGCACACGCTGTCAAAGTGTACACCTTGACAACGAAAGCGCGCGCAAATCACAAACCGAATTCAAAACAACTAAATCAAACCGCGCCAAATCCAATGCCAACTCCATGATCCATTAGTAGCCCCAAAAAATCAACATTTTCAATCCGGCGCATCAAACCCCCTCGCGCAGCTCAGAATCCCACATTCGCTCCAAAACCCTTCGCAATAGCCTAGAATCGCACATCTTGCAAAAACCGCCCAGTATAGCCTGTATTCGCACATTCTCAGCTACTGCATAAGTGGCCAACACTAGCAGACTCCAACCAATCACAGCGCACCACTTGTACCATCCGCCACTCCTAGCCCATACAGCCAGAACCACTTGTCCAAACTACGTTGCATACACGCATTTGCAGTAGCCAATCATATTGCAGTATCACGTTGGGTTTGCGTAGAGGCGCATATCGTCTGTCTCTTGCAGATGCTAGTTTTTGGCGAGGGTCGTCCAGAAATTGGCAAGGGTCGTCCAGTAAATTTTTTGAAAAAATATCGAGATCATTTATTTCAAAATTTGCAGATAATTGCTTGGGTCGTCCAGAATCGCTGTGCAGTAAATACTGGTGGGTTTTCCACTCGTGCTAGTTCTTTAGTCGAGGGCTACCTGAACTGTATTTCGCGAAGTCTAGGTTCAGTTTCCATTAAGGTGCACATTACACGATACCTTCTGCGGAATGATACCCTGCAACGCATGGAATACTAGTGCTAGTACAGATGATGCCCATTATGAAATCATACCGTTTTATTCGTATCTATTCTTCTATCGACCGCTTTTGCTAACCACTACTTCACTATATTACATGTACCATTTCCCCATGATGGATCGGGTGTAGGCGCAATCTGCGCCAGATGCCGCAGAGGGCACCTGCACCAAATTGCGGTAACGGTAGAACACATACGCACTCCGAGAGGATGAGGCGCGAAGCGCCTCATCCTCTCCGTTCGTCATGTAGGGAACCATGCCCAGATGCATGGTTCCCTACTTGAGGAACCTGCACCTGCAACTCGTGAGCTACGTCCGCATCAAAAGTCATTTACCTGTATACGCAAGCAGAAAGTATCCATAAGTTAGTCAATGATCCGTTGGATACATTTGAAATGCGATGGAACGTACCATTGATAAAGCAAAACAGAAACGTTGCGCTAGAAAAGTCGAGGGACCTAGTAACTCGCAAAATGAAAAAGAAGAAGGAAAGGGATCGGTTAGATTACCAGCCCACCATCATCGTAAAGCGCGAAAGGTGTCGAAGCGAGAACTCACAACCAAGGACACCAAGAATGCCCATGCAGCAAACATACCTCAAGATGCGATAAACGAAAGAGCAGCCTATGTCCCAACCAAGTACCAGAATCGCCTATCCAGAACAGCTAGAGATCGATCTTGAGAGACGAAATGAAATTGGTCGTTTTCCTGTATACGCAAGCAGAAAGTATCCATAAGTTAGTCAATGCTCCGTTGGATACAGTTGAGATGCGATAGAACGTACCATTGATAAGAGCAAAACAGAAACGTTTCACTAGAAAAGTCGAGGGACCTAGTAACTCGCAAACGGAAGAAGAAGCAGGAAAGGGATCGGTTAGATTACCAGCCCACCATCATCGTAAAGCGCGAAAAGGTGTCGAAGCGAGAACTCACAACCAAGGACACCAAGAATGCCCAAGCAGCAAACATACCTCAAGATGCGATAAACGAGAGAGCAGCCTATGTCCCAACCAAGTACCAGAATCGCCTATCCCGAACAGCCAGAGATCGATCTTGAGAGACGAAATGAAATTGGTCGTTTTCCTGTATACGCAAGCAGAAAGTATCCATAAGTTAGTTAATGCTCCGTTGGATACAGTTGAAATGCGATAGAACGTACCATTGATAAGAGCAAAACAGAAACGTTGCGCTAGAAAAGTCGAGGGACCTAGTAACTCGCAAAAGTAACCCAAAGCCTTTTTCCTGCCGTTTACATGTCGCAGAGCGCGAAGAGACGTGGTGAGGATTGGTTAGTTTAGAACAAAGATACGTAGAAGGAAATGGAAGCACGTACGAAAAGACTGCACGGAAAGACTGCACGGAATACATCCGTGAGATACGGATGCTGTCCGCTTTATGGAGGCGTCCGACGAGGGCGGAGAAAGAGAATGAGGTACGCTTCATGTCCGCTTAATGGAATCCATTCTCAGCACGCTACTTCGTAATCCGTCGTACGTTTTTCCCCCCTCGCACTTCGTAGCGAGTGCGAGGGCGGAAAAAAGTACCACGGAGCGGAGTAGAACGCGAGGATGACACGGATCACGACGGTAACAGAAGGTCGGACGTCGGACGGGCGGCGGCGGCGGCGGAGGGAAGAGATTTATTTTTCTGTGCGAGATTGAACAAGTGTACAGCCTACAACGTTGGGAAACCACAGGTTTATAACCAGTGGTAGATAATACGAGAAGTACACCCTTGTGTTGAGGTCGACGTGTACCTACGTTCCTTTTTGAACGAAAGCACGTGATTTAAACTCAAAATATATTCTCCGTTCTGAGCAAGACGTCGATATTGAGTGTCGCTCGACCTCCTTCTCCCTTCGGACGCCCTTCCCTTGCAGTCTTTGTCGTCGTTTCTCGTTCATTTCTTCTTCCCATGGTCTACTACTGTACACATAAGAAGCGTGGGTGCCCCTTCGTTGTTCGCCGAGGAGTCTTATCTCTTCAACAGCATGTCAACCATTGCCCGTTTCGTCTGAAAGCAGCGCTGGAAGACGGCAATAGCCGGCCCATTCGGAGAAGCAAGCGTCTCAAGCTTTCCGCGCCCGCGCCCGCATCTTCCGAAACGGTCACTGCCCCTTGTCGCCTTCCCGAGCCTCCGGTGTCCGAGGAAATCGTCGACGCCACTCCGTGCGCCCCTCCCATTCCAGACACTTCGCATTGTGTTTCTCCTTCCCCGGGTCCCGCGTCATTAGAGCGAGAACACGGAAGCAGTTCCCGCCCAGTGCCTTCTGAGGAGGCCCTTGGTGATTTGCATATGGATTATCTCACGGTTTGTCTGGCTTCAGTAGCTTCCAACCTTGGTCATCGTGAGGCGGACGAGCTAATTGGGCTACTTCGGGACTCGCGATTCTCGCAAAAGAGATTCAACGAGACCATAACAAGTTCCAAGCGCTGTACAGAACTGAAGAACGCCATTTTCGAACGATACGCCTCAAAGGACGGTTTCAATCGCAGAACTGTCTCGCCAGAAGGATGTAAGTTCAGCGCCACCCTCTACACGAGAGACCCCGTTCAGACACTTGTGAAACAGCTCCAGTTGGCTAACAACGAAAACACATTCTTCCACCCTATACCTTAGACCCACTCCACGAAAATATCTCACCCCATGTCCGGCTCTCTCGCAAGAGACGCCACCTCAAAACTTAAGGAAATGGTCATGGGCTCTTTGGATAGTAGAATAGTGTGGTACTCCCAAGAAATAAGTTACAGTGAATCTTTCGTAGGTCTTCTGCAGGTATACACCGATAAGTCTTCAACAACTCTAAAGCAAACATCGGTTACCGCCTATCCTCTTCACCTCATATTTCTCAACTTCTCCGACGAGCTTCGCCGTAAGTGTATCCGTGATGACCTCACAGTAGTGGCATACTTCCCTACCACACTGATCGAGGTTTCCGCATCTGAAGCAGACGCAATGCCATTCGTTTCTAGCAAGTCTCTACGCGAGTCCAGGATGCAAATCCTTCAAGAATCTCTTCGTCAAGTCCTGGAGCCCATTCTAAATCTCGCGCAGAAAGGTTTTCAGTTCATCGGCGAAGACAAACTAAATCGAGTGTGCCATCCTCTGCAAGTTTTCGTGCGGATATTTTTGAGGCTAAAGACATTCTGTTAACTCTTCATGTGACCATAACGGGGAGCTCCTGTCATAGATTCAAGGCACCTTCCTCATCTTTATGCAGTAGTATTCTTACTTCATTCACTAGACCCTCTCAAGACCACACCAAACGCGTTAGAAATACATACTCAGTTATTCTAGAATATGCAAAGAAAGACGAGGCAGGAAGAAGTATATGTCTTGCGAGAGAGAGTATATCTCAGGCGGTACTCTCAAGCGTTCTGATTACATATCTCTTATTCCTTCGTTCATCGAAACCACCTCGACGCTAGGATTGATCCAGAGGTTGTTTCTATGCAGTCTGTTGGGAACAAGGAGAGCTCTCTTCGAACAGTTACGCAACTTGCATCCAGACATATTGAAGCTGATTAATACTCCAGAAATCGAAAACCTGTAGTCAGAGACGCTACTCACTGCAATTGAATCATCCGCGTCACGTTTATTTCGAACGATACGTACTCAAATCAGCAACTTTACAAGCGCAAATCTATCCCCAATGCAATGCAACTTTTTTGCAAAAGGTTTAGGTGTAGATTTGTCCACGCCGAAGAAAGGCAGGTCACTGAATGGAACTTTCACCAAGGCAGATCTCCTTTGAATGATGGAGGCCAAAGCATACAAAAACCTTGACATGGTTTTCCTTTCGTGAAGGAATTCTTTGAAATCTGATAGGGAGCGCAGGACAGGGCTTCAATCAAAACAGTTTTCTCTCAGTACTCGGGCGTCGCTTGGACTAGTTATAGGTGCAATCGTTGTGCATGATGTAACGAAAACTCTATTTCGTCCCTTCGGTGGCAGATTGAAGCCTTTAACGCTCCTCGACAAAGTCGTTGGAAGGAATTCATAGCTCTAGAACTGGGAGTCTGAGGTTCTGTCTCGATTCTCTACAGAAGAAAAACTAACACCATTGGCAGCCTTTTACGGCATCTCCGCAACACGTCGATTAATGTCTTCTCTTGTATTGTTGGTGACAGGCCTTGTTAACGGAAGGTGAAGCGATACGATTTCAAAATTGGAACGATAGTCATGTGCTACCAGCTCAAGCACACTGGGCTGAACGGTTTTCATGGCTACCATCTGTTTTGCTTTTTGCGACGACTCTGGTCGCCATTCTGTTTTATAGAGTTTTATACTGAATGAATTTAGCATATAAGAGCTGCTAAAAACCCCGTTCTCTAAACCTCTGAAAATCATGTAGTAGCTAGCCTATCAGGACTCCATTTAGTTATTTATGGTGTTTCGCAGAGAGCTCGCTCTATTACTCCTATAAATCCGGTATTATATGGTCGTTGGAGGCCTTCATCGCTGTTTGTCAGACCGTCGCAACGAACAAATTAGATTCAGATATATACAATGAACGCTAGAGCGGAAGCGCTCATGCTATTAGATAATACCTTATCTTCATCATCGGTAGAATTTGTATCTTCACCGGAAAAAGTGGTGGCGAGTATTTAAGTAGCTACATACTGTCGTCACTCTGTTTTTATGCATCTCATCCCGGCGCATTACCACTTTTGTGCGTGGGGGTGTTGGTGCGCTTCGGTGGTACGTCTCTTCGCCACTTTGATCAGTTTAAATCATTTAACTATGATAGTGTAGTGTGTCAGAAACTACACAAATTGTAACAAGGTCGCGTATTGTGCTACTGGTTGAGCATCAATTGGATGAAAAGACTAGTTGATTTATCTCTAAAAGATCTGTACTGAGCTCGCAACAAAATCGTTGCAAGGAATGCAACCGATTGTGTTTCGGGAGGTATCAAAACGTTACAGAATGGCCTCAAAATGTTCCTTCTGGAAAAGGGTTTTGGTGGACGTAGATTTATGCGAACAATGGTAGCGCTTTCCATTCAAGCGTTTTGAAGCGCTCCTAATACTCAAGATATACTCTAATTAATGTACAGCTTTTTGCCATCCCGCCAATCCACGTAGACAGCGGTGCCAACGTGTTCGCCGGCGGGTGCATGGTAATGAGTGCAAGAAGTATTGAGGAAGGGGTTTTGGGAGATCTCGGAATGGTGCAAAAATGTGGCCAGAACGTGCCCGCCGGCGTGGGGGGGATCGGTTGTGTTAGGGTGGCTACCCTAACTCAACCGCACCCCCCCGTCTGCGGGCATGTTTTGGCCGGTTTTTTAAAAAATGTGCTTTTTTATGCCCGCGGGCGGGGGGGTCCGTTCGTGTTAGGGTCGCTACCCTAACACGAACGGACCCCCCCGCCCGCGGGCACGTTTTGGCCGATTTTTTCAAAATTGTGCGATTTCATGCCCGCGGGCGGGGGGTCTGGTCGTGTTAGGGTAGCTACCCTAACACGACCGACCCCCCCCCCCCCACGGGCTCGTTTTCGCCCCGTTCTGGTATCGTCCACTGTTGAACAAAAATACGCTCGACTCTTCATACACGTGGTGTGCAAACCGAAAACGAGAGGAGCACCGCCTTGCAGCTCTCGACACCACACGACGCGTCGTAGCACATCCAACACGCCGTAGAAGATAAGCGTGAGCCGTCGGCATTCAGATGCCCGCGCCAATCGACAGACCGCCCGCAAAGCTCCAGTTCCAAAAATTATGGCGCTCGTGGCGGCGTCTCGTGCAAAAGGGCGTGCCATACAACAACAGGCGCATCTCACTCTCTCTCATCTTCGCAATATGGGCACTCATACTCGTCACAGTGCACGTAATCAACGTCTTGCACGGTCTACCAAGTCCGCAACGCGCCGCCCATTCGTACAGAACCAGGGCTTCGTTCGCCACTGACACACACTTCTGGCACGGCCGACACTTGATATTCTGCGTTTCTCCCGAACGATCGGGGTCAAAGTATCTGCGAAACGTTCTTGATGTCGCGCAGAATGTCATTGCAAAACATGAACCGGAGCCTAAGATGACTGGCTCTTATCTGCAACGGGTCATTCTATAAGGCATGAGAAAAAAACGTTTGACGAACGAGCCAAGATATAGCTGGCCACCATTCGACAAGCTATAGAGGCTACTGCGCCGAATGTTGCCTATGCGGAGACGAGTTATATGTTTGTCAAGACATTTGCAGACGTTGTTTTACATCACTTGGCAGACAGCGCCAACATCTCCGTCGTCATTCTGCACAGACCTGCCAGAGATTCAATATGGTCGCAACGGCGTTTACGATGGTTTTCACCTGCTCTCTCGGGCAAGAACGTATGGTACTACGATATCAACGAGGTTCACGACAGTGAACGCCATGTCTCGTATTCCACAGATTCATCCAATCCAATCGATTCTCTGATCGGATACAATTCCGATATATTATAACGAGGCCTCGAACTCAAAAGACTGATTGAGGACAAGCATCCGGAAGGAGTGTGGAACAACGTTCATGTCATTGAAACTTGGCTTCAATATGTTTCTGATGCTGAAAATGGTGTCCAACATTTTCTCTCCTCCTGAGGGCTGAAGACCGATCTGCATAGACTGGCGCAACTCAAGACGTTGGATATCAATGCCAGAGATGTCAAGAAGGACAAGTTCGTCACAAAGGCAACCATTGATGATGTAGATACACGAATTCAATACATGCTCAACAAGTTACCGTTGCCACGACAAGCCCTACAAGGACCCGTATGACAGATAACGCATCGTTGCTTTTCTAACAATTTACCTGCTTTCGTCAACGTAACTCCTCACACGCCAACTAACCATACCTGCCTCAATGATACTGAGAGTACACACTCGTTCCTTCTCGACCTCGCACCTTAAGTGTAGACTTATCAGTCCTGCTTGACAACGCTCTCAACGGCATCCTTGATTGCATCAGCAACATAATCAACCGTATCTTCCGTCAGACCTGCCATCGACACTCGTCCATTACCGGTCATATAGATGTGTTATTTTTCTCTCATGAACGCAACTTGCTGACTCGTCAATCCCGTAAAACTGAACATACCAATTTGATTCACGATGTGATCCCAGTTCCCAGGTGCCCTATTTTTGTTCAACGCGTCTCTCAATCGAGTCCTCATCGTCTGAATACCCGCCGACATCTTCTCCAACTCCATTTCCCACTTTCGGAAAGACTCCTTTTCGGACATTATTGCGGCCGCGATACGAACTCCGTGTAACGAGAGGGTTGGTGTACATGGCCCGGATCAAATGCTTTAGTTGACTTCTGACTACAGTTACTGATTCTGATGATGACAATATTACGTTGAGTGCTTCAACGCGTTCGCCATACATTCCCATGTTCTTCGCGTACGATTGAGCGACAAACATGTCAATCCCAGACTCCACAAACAGTCTAGTAGACCAGGCATCAGTGTCTAGGTTCCCGAAAGCAAAGCCTTGATAGGCGTTATCAAAGAATGGAACAAGTTTCTTCGATTTGACGACTTCAAGAATGCGTTGCCAGTCAGCTTCTGAAGGGTCTGCACCTGTGGGATTATGAGCGCATCCATGGAACACAACGATGGATCCTTCGATTGCAGTGCTCAAATCTTGTAACAGTCCTCCAATTTCAACTGCTCGAGTGTGGGGTTCAAAGTAGCGATAGTTTCTGGTTGGAGGTAATCCAGATTGTGGAACCACATTTCGATGATTCGACCACGTGAGGTTTGGAATATACACGAGACGGGTTCCGATAAAATTGGCTATGAACGCAAAGCCAACCCGAAGTGCCCCGGTACCTGAGAGAGCCTGTAAGGTGACGACACGGTCCTCTTTGAGAGCGCTGCTATCATGACCGAGTATAAGCCCTGCGAAATGATAGTTGAAATTCGTCAAAGCGTCTTGTGGCAAGTATTCATGAGTAGTTGAAAGATCGTTTGCAAACTGTTGTTCAAAGTGCTTAACGATTGGTAGTACGTAAGGCGAGCCATCATCTGTACGGTATGCACCGACTCCAAGGTTTACTTTCTTTGGGGAGGGGTCTGCTCGATATGCAGCAGATATAGAGAGGATGGGATTTGGTGGGAGCTCGGGCACGGTTTCAAAGATAGAACTGGACATTTCAGTCTTTGATACCTGATAGTTGGATAGCCTGATGCTTGTGAAGGGGATCCGTGTTCAACGGGGGCTGGTAAGGGCAATCAAACTTGCTCCTTCGTTCTGTGCGAAGAAAGAGATCAGGTATCGACGCAGTAACGATGAAAAACCCCATCTTCTTTGGTTACCAGTGCTGGGGATAGATAGTGATGGCATTCCATGTTAATCGAACATTGTGTGAAATTCACAACGTGTGAATCAATGCTCCGTATGATGGGCAGTTCTCTCATTGGTTTTAGAGATCTTATTTTTTCGAACATTGCGGTCACATCTCAGCTTAAGATTTGCTGACAGCGAGGAAGATCATCGCATCATGTGCAGCAGATCATCATGACCACATGAAAGAAGAAGAGATGAATTGGTAGACACTAGGAGAATGATTCTCTATTCTGTGAACAGAGGATTTGGTAATGAGGCTTCTCGTACATCGTTAATCCCGCTTCCGTGGACCTGAAATATCCCGCCTTTCAACCCTCATGGAGATAAAAAGGAATGTGACTTCGTACCCCTCCGATTCCAGACCCTTCGCTTCCATAGCTAGAAGAGCAGCAGCAGAAAGGGAATTCGCAGAGCCGAGTCGCTGCAAACGATATCGTCGCCGCTCATAGCATGACCGAGACATTTACAGGTTCGTGGAGGAGCACGATGCCGTCGCTTTCGTCGGAAAGAAATGGCCCACACCATAATAAATGACCCAGGCTTCGAAGCCCGAATGCACTCACTACTTGTACCGTTTGTTACAGTTGCCAATATTGTTGTGTAGTTTGCTGTGCGTGAGGAGTGCTTTTTGCTTAACTGGGTAATGATATCGCTGGAGTGGTGATTTGCCTCCCAGGGCTTTTTGCATTGTACTTGAACGTTGATGATAACGATCGAGACACGCTTCGCAATTCGTTTATCTTTTTGCTTTCGACAACTGCATTGATCTTTCTCATTGTGGATGTGTGTGTGTTCGGTTTCGGGCTTTGTGATAAAAGCCGGTATAGCCTTATATTACGCCTCGTAAACGTTCTGGTTAGGGTTGCTTTGAAGCAGAACCAAAACGGTAAGGTGCTGAGTGAAAACATGATCAACGGCTAAGTGTATTCGCTCCCCGAGGGAATGAATACACGTCACTTTAAGCCGTTGATCATAATCCCGCTTGGTACGAGGCTCTCGGTCTTTGTTGTATATATTCCCCACAAGCTATGGAGGACATATATAATAAAGACAGATACCTCTAGTAGCAAGCCTTAGTAACCATGGGTAGGTGGCAATCACTCGTTCAAAGGTCTTCAAAACCAGGTTCGTTACGTCGATAGGTGGTACATATATCAATAATCCAGCCGGCTAAGGCTTCGGTCTCATGTACCAAGTGAGACTTTCCAGGACTATCCACGGCAGGGTTACAAGAGTGGCAGGGAATCTTATCGAAATGCATGGTAAGCAAGAGGGTTCTTGTGGAGATCTTCGAAGCAGCTAGAGCAGCTGCACAGCCGCAATGTCTGGCACCTATAACAATCACATCTTAGCTGGTTGGATGCCAGTCTATCTGACGCGGTTACCGGCGAAGCAGAGCTGTTGGTCGTGGCTCCCGCCTGCGTGGGGCAGCTCAGCCTGAGATTGGCTGACGGCGAGGGCGATCATCCCATCATGGGCCCATGAAGGTGGCTGGGGTAGTGTTCATAAGGGTGGCTGCACAATGAAAGAGCGTTTGGGTGTAGGACGATGCTAATGAGCTGTACCAACGTAGACGGTCATTGCGGAGGCTGAGATTCGAATGGTAGCAAGTTCAGATTGCCGGGACGGTAGTCTGCTTGTGCAGGAGGCGAGTGAGGAAAGTGCCCAACGGGCGCCTGCACAGAAAAAAAACACAGCGATAAATTTGATTCAAAAGTAGGGCATGGTTGTGGACTACACTTAGAAGTGGCCGAAGATGTACTGCCGTGGACTAGGGCGGCCCCTTTCTGGACGGCCGTGAATCCGTTGACCGCCAGTCGGACATGTTCGGTGCCAAATAAAAAATCTCAAAAATCACTCGTTGGCACAAGGCCATCCCGTGGGTACTATTCGGCACTCATTGCTATTTTTTGAACACTTTGAGGACGTTTTTTGAACCGATTTGGCCGAGAAACACTGTTCATAGGGTTTATTACTGAGATCTCATATCCTAGCTAAGTATTACGGGCATCGTAGCACTTGAAACAAATTCCAAGAGCATTTCTAAACCATTGACACTTATATTTTCTGTACCCGTACAGTTCTGCCACCCTTCTGATGGGTCTCATGCACGTCCTTCACCCCATCAACAAGATATGTAACCGCTGCTGGATGGTCGTCTCCCTTCACATGAACTGCCTGGGTTGCCATTTCATATAGAGGGCCATCATTGGAAGCATTCCCGAAAGCAACGATTAAATGTGTGTCGAACTGGGGGTCGTTTTCAACCAAGGCTAGCGCCCCACTATTTTTCGTGAAACGAATGTCCGCTATGTCACAGTTTTCATCTTGAGGGTACGCAACCAGGTTCGGAAAGGATGTCAACACTTTTGAAATACCGGAGTTAACTTCTGTTTTCCACTTCGACAGTCCATTGTACGTGAAGTTAGGGAGTCCACTGTCATTTCTAGTGCTCACAACTGCTTGTTGACGCTCTTCGTGAAGTCCGTGCGATTCATTTACGGAGATTGCAAGTCTCTCAAGTTTGGCTGCACATCTTTCGTAGCCTTTCCTGTCAAGGTCCTGATCAATTTCGGTACCATTGGATAATCTCACCCGTGCGCCTTGGTTTCCAGAGATGCCAAAATTTTAACCACCCAGGTGCTCCATGAAACTCTCGGCATCCTCTATATCTCGCCCAGTAGCAATTCCGAAACCAACGCGTGCATTGATGTACTTCGTGCATTTGATTCTTTCGGCAGGAATGTTCTCCCCAGCTCTTTTCAGAGTACCGTCAATATCACTAATCACGGCGTAGCCATTTTCGAATATTTCGTTAGCCAGTTGCTGAGGAGTTACTTCTTGGGCTCTAACTTCTGAGTTATACATGTTTTGAAAGCTTTCGAAAGGGTTCGTTTTGCAAATGGGTGTGGGTATACGAATGAGAAGGATGTGATTGATGTTCACAAGGTGTTTCGTAGTATAAAAATAGTCTAAGAACGACCATATACGGGTATTGTAGCACTGTTCTAAAACGTTACTACGACGAGAAGCTGTTGCATCGATTTGCAGTAAAGAAAGGATGATTTAGTCATAAATTATATGTACGGGTTCAAGTGGGTAAAGAAAACTATGAATATCTTCAACACAACATGAGCTTAGAAATCATGATCAGTAAAACAACCTCCACTAAGGGTTGAAACCCATAAAAGGTTTACCTTACTTTATACGGGTGCCCCAAGTATTGCAAAGGCTTAGTTCTTCAGAAATATCACAATTTTGTACTTGTTTCGTTACTAGTATCGTGCACTTTAATGATGTGGAATGACCCTTTTCCATCTAGCAAAAACTTAGCCAGGTATTAGTGATAAGGGATGCAGGATTTAAAGGGGCATATTTGAACCACAGAAGGACGAACAATATAAGTAATGTAATAGAAACAGGTCATTTCGATAAAGTAACTTTTATGTTTAACTATCTCTAAAAGGTTTACAACAGCAAAAGTCCTGTGTTCTAACCTCAAAGCTGGGGAATGGGGAAGGAGATAACTTTTCCTTAACAACGTTGACGTAGTTTGTATGAAAAGGAGCGGGGTCACTGCCTACAATGTTTCTTTCTTGTCGGGAAAAGTCGTAGAAGTACGCGTTCCTAAACTGAAAGTCGGAGAAAGAAGTAGGGAAGCCAACGAGAGTTTTCCCATATGCAAGAAGTGGCCCAACGGTCTCTTCCAGGTTGAAAGTAGTACCTGTCTTACGCGAAACTATCTTCAACAGCTCTTTCATTATTGTGAGCACAACCGTACTGCACTCCGTAGCGACTACGTCTATAGGAATGAAACTTCTTGAGGCCCCGACGATGTTGAACGCTGATAGCCACACGAGCTTCTCATAATAGCTTACGAGAAATGTGTCTTCGTCGACAACCCCGCAAGTGAGACCCATAGACCTAAACCTGTCTGCAACGTTGGAGGCCCACTTTCCTGTTGCGACACTGAGACCATCCGGACTTTGAGGAGTGACACCATCCTGCGGAGCTGCGTTTCTTGAGGGAACACCAACGTATAGGACAACTTTTGAACATTTGTCCACACGAGCTTCGAAAGCAATGGTATGATGTCTCCATTCTGGAAGAAAACGAGATTCTCTCTGAGCGAATAAGAGCAAGCCTGAATTACGGTCTCCAGGATGTTCGTTCTTCCACAAACTAGTATCGGTACATCAGAAGGATGAGAGGTAGCAGCCATGTTGCAGAATTCAAATGACCGTATCTTCTTCGTTCGCCCAGCATGGTACCTATACGTCCCCTTCCAACAATAACGGCCCGAGTCCTTCGGGCGGGAGATGAAGCCTGAGGCACGTCAGAGTATCTGGGACTCGGAGGCGGAGTCGGAGGCATGTCGTACTGGGAGTTCATTGCAAGTGTTCGAATGTTTTTGTGTGACGATAGAAATGGAAGATGGGGCGGAGAACTGCTGGGGTAAAGAGTGATACTTAAGTACAAACGGTTGGGAAGCGCAGAACGGGAACATGGTTCACTTTGTGAAAGTGAGCGAAATGTATGATATGTGATTGTACTGAATGAATGATAGGCCTTGTATGAGACGACAAGCCACAAAGTGTGATGATGTTTTATGAAAAGTAAGTGGAAGAGTAGAAAGTGTACAATGAATGAAACTGATTTCGAACCTGAGTTGTAAAGTAGTTGTAAAGTACGAGTTACGGGGAGCTTGAATACAGCATGAAAGGAGCCATTTTGGCTTCATAAATGACGTGAACGGGTTTTATAGCTTCACTCGGACTGCCATAATTAAAAGGATGGAGTTGGATGCGGCCCGAATACGTCTATAAAGGTCGTAGAAGCACTTATGAAGGAAGGAGTTGTAGACATGTTATTGTTGATGACGGTGGAGCCAGGGTTTGGAGGACAGGCGTTCATGGAGGGTGTTCTTGATAAGGTGCGACATGCAAGGGAGTTGTACCCAAGAATAGGGATACAGGTGGATGGGGGTATTGGACTGAGTACTGTGAAAGCAGTAGTGAAGGCCGGTGCAAACATTTCAGTTGCAGGATCTGCCATCTTTGGCTCGAGTAACCCAGCTCATGTCATAGCTGGTTTTCGAAAGTTGGTTAGAGATGTAGCATAATTTATTGTTTATTACATTGTTACCTTTACGTGTTATCACAACTAAATTCTCCGTCTCCATTGGAGATGTATTTCTCTTGTATGACAACCGGGAAAGGAATGTGAGAGAACATAAATATATCCCCAGTGGACGCTGAGAGGAGGATGAACTACTCTACGTGCTACCATTGTTACCCATCCGGTGTCGAGTGGTGACATATTCTTTTTTTGTCACAACCACAAAGGATGTGACGGAAGAAGAACATGCCCCCAGTCGAGACAGAGGGTGAGCAATCTAAGTACAATCACTAGTCTTAGCTTGCTCCACTGGCATTTATTCCTGTTTGCTATAACCATCGAGTAGGTTTATGGTGGATAGAGAAAAAATCGCCGGTCGAGGCGAGTGGGTGGGGAATTATGTGAGCGCGAAAGAGGCAGACAGAGAGGTGGGCTCAATAGTGGAAGGTGGCGGAGGTGTACAGTAGTGTTTTGCGGGAATTGGATGAGGGAAACAGGACCACATGTGCCTGGATATAGCCCTGTGGCTGGACAGTGGGGGCCAGCCAGTTTTAGCTCGATTACACTGTATGCAGCGGAAACTTCGATCCCACACACTACCTTCTTCTTCTGAAGATGGAACGGTACGTGAGGAATGAGGAGCTGTTGGCGCTGTGGAGGGGAGGAGATACCGCCGACGCCGTCACCAAAGCGGTGAAGAGGACGTGATACGGCGGCTGTCGGATTTGCAGAAGACGATGGCTGATGAAGGAAATGAAGTGTGAGGCGAGAGAGGGGATGGTGAATGAGGTGGAGAGGGTGTAGAATTGGAGTGGAGGGGTCGCATTGGCAGAGCAGGTGCTGGTCCAGTCTGAAGTTCAGTTTTAGAGGTTGGAGACCAGATAGAGAGTGGGCGGAGAGGTATCAGGGGATGCGGTTTGGTGGGGGAGTGAAGGCGAGGTGGGGGATGTTTGGGGTTGGTGATGAAGGAGCAAATGGACGATGGAAATTGTGGAGATTTGTAACGGAAATGGGCGGTTGTGGTGCTGAGGGGGGTGGTAGTGGTGTTTCGGTTGAGGCGAATTTCAGCCTGCGGAATTCGTTGTCGTATTGAGTGGAGCTGAGAATCATGTGTATGGGATAGTGGGAGTGTGCCGAAGGGAAGGGTGGAGAGTTGCAAGGAGGAGAATAAGGGTCTGAACGAGAGGGTTGGAACGTGCTGGAGAAGGAGGTGAAGGAGCTGTGCAAGAGCAAAGATTGGTGGAAGAGGAGACGGGTGAAGGAGTGTGGAGGGAAAGACGGAGAATGGGAAGTGTGGGATCGGGTGGCGTGCGAAGGGTCTCCTGTGCCCGAAGACAAAGGGTGTGGGGTTGGATGGAAGAGCCGTCTGAAGAAAGGCGTAAGGAGATGAAGAAGGTGGTGGATGAGGTGCCGCGGGAGGAGTCGGAGCTCCGGTGGTGACTGGGTTTAGGAGTGCGGCGGAGGTAGCGCGGACTGCGAAGGGATTCTGAGTGGACAGGAAGGAGAGAAGGATGGGAGGGATGTGAAGCCGTTTTGGGCGAGGCGGGTATACGAGAAGGGGGAGGGTTGTCCACCTGACTTCTACAAAATGACGTTTACGGAGACCGGAGAGAGAGGATGCGAACGCGTGATGGGCGAGTAATGGGTAAAATAGGGGGTTGAATGTGGACTGGGAAAAAGTGATGGGATGATTGAGGTGGGATGAGTTGCGATGGCATT